>VXBW01008316.1:501637-531703 GCA_013400375.1 Thinocorus orbignyianus | reverse complement strand
TTTTTTTTTTTTTTTTTTCAGTCTGCAGTCTCTAGTAAGTTTGCAGGAAGTCATACAGATAATTTGCATTATAGTTATGGTTCGAAAACTTTTAATCCTTGAGTGATCCATGAACATACTTTTTTTCTTTAACAGAAACGGATTTAGTAAATAACAATTCTATTTAAAAAGTCTTATTTAGTAAAATCTTACATTTACACAGTAAGTCTCACATCACATAAATTTATCTGTCCTTCACCTCAAAGATTATTTAAGTGAAAAAAAAGTTATATCATGACAATGTCTCCCTGACTCAGTATAATTTACAAGCACTGCAAGAACAGGAGAAAACCTATTTTAACAAGCCTGGATTAGCTTGTCTTTCTTAAGGTACCCAGCACTCAATACCTTTGTAAAAATTTTTTTTGCCCATACCTCCATCTAAGTCACCAGCTAATTTCACCTGTGATTACCTTTCCCCAGAAAGGCTTGGGGGCAGGGAAGGAGATGTAATACAGGTCAATTCCTACCTCATGGTCAATGTAGCCTTTAAAAAATAAACAGCAGATCTTTAGCTCACCCTGCTAGTCCCAACAGTGACACCTCCTGGGGCAAGTGGGCTCCAGACAAGCTGCAAGATTTTCTTCGCTTTGAAGTACAGTGAGAGCTCCACTCTGTGAAGCTGCACCAGTTCCAGTCTGAGAGTTTCTTTGAAGAAACTTTTCAGAACTGAAGCTCTGCAGGGAGGAAAATGAACAATCCTGTTTAATTACATCAGTTTAGTGAGGAAAGCACAGGAGCCAGCGGCCATGTGGACGGACAATATGACACAGTGATATTGTCCTTCAGGTATTTCATTAAAAAAGGGGATTCAGTTTTGGAAGTGGTGTTCCAGAAACAGTTTAGGGGTATGTCCAATGACTGTGCCCACAGTGCGTGGCTGACATGAGACACAGTGGCTTTCTTGCTTTTAGCATTTTGTTGGTTTGATTTTGTTCTGGTGGGGGGCTTTGATTGTTTGGTTGGTTTTGGTGTTTTGCTTTTTCCCCATGTGGTACAAACTCACCTATGCAGAAAAGCTGGAAGCACTTAAAATGACAGTTTCCACCAGAATCACATGATTTCATATTAGATTTTTACAACCTATGGACAAAATAGGTCATAATCTACAAATCCAGTCCTGCAAACCCCAGGTAATGGGCACACATCTTCAAAAAGCAGGAAACCAGAAAGGACCGGTCATCAGAATTAGATTTTGAAGCAAGCCACAATGTCCTGAAAGGAAATTGATAAAAATGCAGTGGAGGAAAAACATATTCTAAATGTGCCTAGACTTAGAATAGCCTTTACTAGTTACTTGTTGTGTGCTTGACTTGAAACTGAAAAAAAAATACTTGCAAATTAAAAATAAGACCATCTCCTTGCAAGAGGAACAATTTCTTCCTTTAGATTCTTACAGAACTAATGGTGAATAAAAATATTACCAATCAGTTCACAATGACGAAGAAATCGACAGTGACCTTTGATGTCAGCCCAGTAAAAGTAAATTTTAAGAATCATACATTTTAAGGAATATGGACTGTCAACATTTCATAGAGGAATCTCTGGCATGTGGTAATTTCCTGACAGAGATAGAATTACACAGATATGGTGACATCAAAGTGTAAAAGAGCTCACACAAATTGATTGAGAGGGTTTTTGTTTTCTTATTTCTACTGAGTTCATTATTTCTATTTAAAAATCCAAACAAGCAGTGTATGCACAGCCAATTAACAGTAACTATTTTCCGTATATTAATTTCCAGGAAATTATTTAATGGAAAAAATTAATCTCAAAAAGATACATAATTCCAGTCAAATGTAACAACTGATCTCACAGTTTTCTGGTGACTAGCGCACTAGAGCACTCAGGAAAAATACAATCCTCTAGAGATCAGTTATTGCAGGTGAAGCTACAATAGAATTTTCTGCATTTTTATTGAAATCATTTGGCAAATATGCAATTTACTGATTATAATGAAAAATCCAGAATTAATAAACTGGAAGTTAGAAAGCCACGAAGGAAAAGTTCATCACTGCTCAAGAAATATATATTTTTTTAATTCAGCTGCAAATGAAGTAAGAACACACCAGGCAAAACCAGGGAAACAGTACAAAAACATATATAATATTATTCCCCCATTTATTAAAACACCCAAGATCCGTAATTATAAATTTCTTTTGAAAATATAATTCTTCCAATTTTGTTCAAGAAAATAACAAATACATAAATGAAGTATACTGGCTGCATAGCAACATACATATTTAATTGATGGAATAATGTTTCAAAATATTTTAAGATAGTTCTCTCCAAATATTCAAGACAAAATACGCAGAATGACTTATAAATAGCTCACTTCATATCTTTTTTTTTGTATTTTAAAGCATGATGGAGTTACAGGTAAACTGGGGGGAAAAAAACTGTCATTTCTGTCTGATGTACGGAACTCTTTTTATTCTTACAGTCATATTTGAGATACTGCATTTACTTTCTGATGGTATGGTGCTGTTAATACATGAAATATAGGGTACAGTTAAAAAGAAAGAGTTTGCAAAAGACCACAGAATAGAGTAGCAGAGATAAAGGACACAGTAGAAAAAAAGAGGGGGGGAAGGGAGGGAAGAAGGAGGGGAAACAAGCTAGGACTAACACCTGGGCTTGTACTTAGCTGTGCATTTGTGACCAATATTACATCTTAGGGAAGCCAAAAACTGCAAAATGGACCAAGTTCTCTGAAGTAGTAATTCACTTAATGTCTACAACAGCCAGGAAACAGATTCCCTTTCTGCCTTAGAAGAGCCCATTTATCCATTTCACAGGGGATTTGCGTGGTGTAAAGCTCCCGAAAGCCCATGGGCTGACAGAGGGAACTGGCATCCAGCAGCACAGGGCAGCCCAGGCAGCCCATCAGCAGCAAAGCCACAAAACAGAGCCAGAGGCAGCTCCGAGGCTGCCAACACAACTGCCTGCAAAAGCTGCACACGAGCCAGAAACTGCTTGTGGGAAAATATCACTTACCCTTAGCATCTGGGTCCCGTGATTACTGTCCAAAGAAACACAGACTGGTAAGATAATGGCAGGATAAATAGCAGTTCATTTCTATTTCTCCCCCTTTACTCCCACAGATTTTTGATATGCCACCCCCCAACTTTTGTACAGCATTTTAAATCTTTTTAATCTTTCTGTTACTCTTGAAGTAAAATGAGTCTGCTTCATCTCTAAAAATAGCTTTTGCACGCTTCCCCTGGCTCTCGATGTATGAGACATAGAGTGCTATTTGTTACCTTTATTGACATGTTTGTGGTGAACTGCAAGCGTCTTTACAGAAGAAATTAAGTCCCTGCTCTCTTGGAGGTAATCCTGGGGTGTCTAAAAGACTCATGGGAGTCCTTGACATGGATTCTCTAAAATGAATTTCTATTCCCATGTAAATAAATTATCTTGGGGCCAAATATTTACATCTTCCTTCTATTTCAGGAAGGGAGCAGATGCAAAAGTTCCTGACAGTTCTAGCAATAGTGCTCTGCAAAAGGTCTCTGCTAGTGAGGGTAAAAAAGAAGAGAAAAAAGAAAAAGGAAGAGAGGGCTTTGCACTTACCACTTGCAGTGTAATAGAACGAGAAATGGGGCTTTTGCAACAAGCAAATAGGGCAAAGTGAGAATTGGCTCTCTGAGGTGATGGGTGTCAAAAATGCTAGGGAACCTAAAGGCCAGAGATGCCTTATGGCCAGTGAATTGGCCCTAACTTTCCCAAATTATGCCGAAGGTTGCCCAGAAAATTTTATAGTCATTAGCTTTTGCCTGGAATTGAAAGACTTCAATTTTTGTGCAGTATCTGTTCACTGAGTGGGGAAAACAGTTTCTGTTAAAAATATAGAGCATTATTGTCTTACCAGTATAGGCTGTTTTTCCTGCAGAAATTCACTAAAAGAAGTAAACTGCAACCAGAACTGTGGTTTGTACATTTGCACCATGCTGAAACAGACGCAGCCGATCGCTTTTTAAAACTGTCCAGTTATGTGTAACATATATGGGATTTTGCAACATGCCAGGTGTTAAACAAAACATGAGGTGACATCATCCTGTGGACTGTGCTATAGAAAATAGAATCTCCTGATGGTTTACAGGAAAAAAGCCCACATCACTTTTTGGTGAACTGCATACAAAATGATGGAAGAATACGAATTGTTATTTTCCATATTTTGAAACTGGCCAAATCTGTATCTCTGTGTGCACAAATTAATGGTTATAAGCTGATGGCCTCCACTAAATCTTTCATTAAAAATATTCTTTCTAGTAAGGAATAAAGAGCTTAGAGTAAAATAAATAAAATTTATAGGAATATCTGTGGGCTGCAGGTATATTTAAGTGCATAATCATCAAGAAAATATCCAGGGGAGACGTATCAATAACATTAGGGGAAACTGTAAAGTGGAGTTGCTGTGTAATAAGCAGAGCAATATGGATTCAATGTGAATCTGGTTTTTATTTTTCAAATTCTCATGTACAGAAGGGTGTTTGATTCTAGCAATGGACTCTTGATTGATGGATTATTTGATCGAATGTTGCTACTCCTGTGTGTACTAATGAATTCCAAAACCTATTCACATTTATAGCATTATTTATACCGTCATTAAACAAATAGCAAACATTATTGCTGAACAGTTCTGGCTCCTCCTTATTCGTTGGACTAGGTCTATATTCAAAACCAAATGTACCTCTAGTGTGAAGGCCAAGCTCTTAGAGGAAGGTACTGTACTTATAATTGGTATTAGCCAGCCTCGTACTCGGAAACAAGAGAAAAAGTAGATGGGAAAAATGCATTGCTTTCAACATGGAAAAGTACGTAAAACTAATGGAGGCATCTGTGATGTGCTACGTGATCTTTGATTTCCATCGAGTGGAAAGATGAGTACAGAAAATTGTGTTTGATAGCTCAGAGTATGGTCGAAAGGAAACATACCTTAGACAACATCACACTCCTGCCAAGAAATGCTGGCCTAACTCTGTTTAACCTTAAGAAAAAAAGTTACAAGTTGCCTAAAGACATATTAAAAGGTTATAGCTGAAGTTAAACTTTATATGCAGGCTTTGTATGTATTCTCATGCAATGTCATAGTACTGTTTTCAAAATTATTTTTAAAAAAAAAGGAAAGGAGCTTCTTTGTTCCTTTTAATAGAAAGTTGGTACACAGAACATTTCACTTGCCTTTTCTGTCCATATTCAGTTTGTTTATTGCTTTTTTTTCAGTTATTTTAGCGTCTTGAATATTTAGTGGCATACAGATTTCACTTACATTCAACATTTTCATATTTCATTGTATTTTAATTACTATAAAAACTTATGCACAAGCCACATTATAATATTTTCCTCCACTCCACTGAAAATCATGTACATTTTCTTGAACATAGGAATATTTTTAATATGGAATTGACGTAGAAGGCACACAGTTTGAGCAGTTAGGCCCAGTGTTGCAAATAAAACACGTCACCTGCGTTTCAGGACAAAAAGAGGCATTGTAGCTTATATATTTTAAAAGAATGCCAATGCCACTTCATCCTTCACAATCTTACAGTTCCTATGTGACCAACAGAAAAATGTTGAAATTGTCACTAGCGGAGATGCGGTAGGTAGTATTCATCTATTTAAAAAATATATTATAGTTGTTTTCCCTAAAATAAGTGGGTTTTGTTTCTAGACAGGCAGGCATTTCTTTTCTCTTAAGACATCAACTGAAACTACAGAGAACTAGTTAGCTGCGCATACACACTCCATGTTCATTCTGTATTCTTTGTAATAACTGCCCAAATTTTATTAGGATTTTCTTATAATGATGTTATATGATGTCCTTGTTGTGATACCTGCATATGTAGAGATCTTAATATTGATTTACTGTGTCTTTTGCCCATCCTTGAGCAGCATAGATGGCAATTACAGCTGTTGGTGGTATCTATTTTGTCTTTTCATAATTGTCATTTCTGGTTCTACTTAAGATTAAAATATGAAAATTGCATCACGTGCTCATGAACGGGGCACCAGTGAAGTTATCATGGCAGCATCATCATTTTAACCACCATCCTCTCCATCTTATTTATGAAAACTTCATACTGTAACATACACTTTTGGAAGGAATGTATCATCACACGAGCTGCCCTGACAAGAAACCCTCAGTCAGATCATTAATATCTTCCCCCAAAAATTCACCAGGGACAGAGAAACACCTGTACAGCTGCACCAGATGTTTCTGAATAGTTTTGCTTGAGTTGCTGTCTGAGACTGATCAGTTCAATGCTGATTCCTCTGCTAGATCTGAAATCACTTACAGGCTCCTTATTGTCAGGGCTTTTCTCAGCTGAAGTTGCAAAGGTGCAGCGGTAATCTTAGTTGCACAATAGATACTTAAAAAGCAGTAGAAGTAAATGCTAGGATGTAAATACTAGTAAATACTAGTAAACGACTGTTCATGCTGCCCAGTAATCAAAATAAAACATATTCCAGCCATACACTTGGAAGAGAAGTAGGTAAGTTATGCAAAGAAACAGCAGAAAATATTTTCAAACTGCCCAAGTCTCTGTTTTTAGAGCAGTGATTTTCCTTAGCGCTAGAAAAAGAAATCCTTGTGCAAGGCTGACTTGGTGTTGGTTTCTTTATAATCTGTTCATGTATAACACACAGCTGAGATAATGGACAGCAAATATTACATGCAAGCATCAACGATATCTACCACTCCTTCCAAGCATGGTATTCTGTCAATTGTCAATGAACTGAATCTCCTATTAAAAATGAAGCTGAACAAAGGAAAACAGTATGAGAAGATGTTTGGGTCTGTGCTTTTTTTTTTTTTAACTTTTTGTTTTTTTAGACACACTCTGTCTTGTATGTTAAAAGATCTTTCGCACACATTTGGATACAGATGAGAACAATTAAATACCCTCTAATAATTAACGTATATGCAATCTATAGCATGCATTCTCTTCTTATTAGAGGCTGTGGGTTTTTTGTTGCAATCTAGCTAATAAAGGCTTTCTTTTTCACAAGAGAATTTTGACAGGGTTGACTCCAGACGGCTTTCCAGCTGAGGTCTGGGGCCTTGCTGAACCTCCAAAATTTTCCCATTTGAGCTGCATCAAAGTGAAGGAAATTCAAGGATCACTAACGTCTCAGATGGTAGCACTTGCCCTAACAACCAAGGTTCAGGAATTCTTTGGAGCAGGCTGAGGTCATTTTTCTCCCCTTTTCTCCTAATGCTTTTCTCTATTAATCAGAGCTCACAGCTCAGATTGGTCTTCAACTTCCTCCCAATCCTTGCTAAGCCTGTCATTTCTAGCTATTATTTACTTTAATGGACTTTGGCTGATCCCTTATGAAGCTTTGGATCTGAGAATAATAAGGCTGGAGAGTAACGGGCACAGACATGGGTGTGGGTTTGCCTGCAGATTAACCGTGGCAGATGGGCTTTATTGCGGTTTCCTGTGTGCCGAGTGTTGATTGAGAGGGTATAATGAGAGAGGTGGTGTCTGCACAATGGCTGCAGCCACTTCATTGCACCTCGCGTCTAAACAACCCCATTTTTCTAAATCTTTGGGTTGTGAAATTTTAGGAAGTCAGAGCACAAGAACAAGTACAAAAACAACTGTAAATAACCATGAATGTTAATCCAACCCTAATTGGTCCCTTCTTTCATTATGGGTACATTTTGCTGAGCTCTCCCCCTCCTCCCCCCATTTCTTTTAACAAATGAATGATATCGACAGCTATGCATACATTTGACTTTTATAAGAGTTTAACACAAATATTACTTCATATCAATGTATATGATTACTAATATTAATGTCCCATTAGTTTTTGCATTATTAACATCGGCAGCAAAAGCTTACCTTGCAATCATCTTGTTTTGCTTTAGCATTTTGTCATCTCGGGGAAATTTGTTTGAATTAAATTATCTATTGTCTAGAGAATATAAAAAATAACAGCATGAAAATTGCTTAGTATCTGGCAAAATGTGTCAAAAATATGCTTTTCTGAGTCCAAATGCCATTAACTTTCAACAGCAATCAGATGATAAATTATTTTCAGCTATAGGTACTATCAAAAGATCTTTTACAAATTCCCCATTTTAAAGATTTTACTTAATTCCTCCCTTTCACTGATGGATTAAATCACAACTATTGATTCTTTTCTTCCTTTGGGGCTTTACCCATCTGTCCTAACGCTTTCATCCCAGCACCCCTTGGGCTGAGAGAAGTGTTCTACAAATGAACCAGTGAAAACCTGGAGAAGATTCCAGGTCAAGTTTGTGTACAAGAGTTTAAATTTTTAGTGACAGTCTTCCCTTACCGCAGACGAAAGTTTCCACACAGAGCTGCACAAGCTAGCCCCACCAATTATCCTCCTCCTTTGAAAACCATTATCAAGTTTTTCAAAACTTCTTTCATTTCACTGTTGTCACTCGATGAAAAGGAAACTAACCACCATGTCAAGACAACTCGGCTGCCTGGCAACCAAGGGCCACATTTTAATTCTGACTTGCTTCTGGTCTTGACTAATGGAAAGTGACTATGTTAATCCAGTCAGAAGAGTTGTTTGTCACTTCTGAAATGCAAACAAAACTATATTGTTTCGAAAGTCCTGGGTGTGATTGATGTAAAGATTTACAGTAACATCATTCATTTGCTCTTGTGTTTTAGTGGGATTGATGTCATATCTTTTCATGCTTTATTAAATGCTTTCGGAGAACTCAAATACATGACGCTTTTTGTCCTAAAGAATCTAAAGAGATTTTTCTTATGCAAGAAAACTGGTCTCCCAACTCGTGAGATTCAATGATTCAGTTCAACATGTGTCTATAATTTAATAAGAAACATTGGCTGAGAAATGTGAATATATATCAAACTGACCAGAAAAAAAAAAAAAAAAGCCAAGATGGAAGGAAAAAAAAATAATAATAAAAAAATCAACAGCTTGGGGGAGGGGAAGGAAAGATACACTGCTAACTTGCCAGCAATAAAGCTTGTTTGGACAAACTTTCCCACAGCTGAGTTAGTTTCCCCCTGACTCTGCAATACCAAAAAGGAAAGTTTAAATTCTGCTCCTCACCTCTTTAAATGTAAATATACATAGTCAAAAATATAAAGCACATGTCCATTGAACTAAATTGTAACTGAAAACACTGTAAGTAATATCAGCATCAATTACTTACCCTATTATCTGACTATGACAGATTCAAATATGCTTAAACACTTTGTTTTCAAAGTAATAATAATTAAAAAAAAGACTCTGTAAAGACAATTACATTGCAAATTATTTTTTGTAAAGGCCAGGTTGCAATCAGGAGAGGATGAATGAACCTACAGAAAATTTTCTCCTCTTGAACAGGAGGACAGACTCACACACTCTTCATGCATATATATAAATTTTTGTCATACATGCAAAATGGTCTGTGTGCGTATTAAAACAGAAAGGAAAACATAGCTATTGTAGTAGTTTCTGTTCTATTTCAACAATATAAATCACTCTTCAAATGTTTATTATTCATTGAGGCAGTAATTCAATGAATATTCAGAGTAGTGGTCTTAGGCTTTTGCAAGTATACTTTTATCAGCATAAATGGTAAGCTGGAGTTATTTTCCAAAATCAATACATTTCCTTTTTTGCTGTTCTGCCAATACCTGTTAATAAGCAGACCCCTCTCATTAATTTTTTTGAAACAGATTACATAGGCTGTAATTACAGTCGCCATCTGCAATTCTTAGTGATGGTCCACAAGGCATTCACCATGTCAGTTCTTTGCGTAGAAATTTAGAAGTTTTGATGGATGGTAGGTATATACATGGAAAAAAGAGAAGCAATCCAGACTATATTTTGGTCCTGATCCTTCTTTGTCCATGGTGGACGGGGATCCTATTTCAAGTCTTCCCACAATCAAGCTGCCCTATACTCAGCTGATGCAATACAAAACTCCTGCTTACCATCCTGAGTTAAAGAGATATGGGACATTGCAGGCTGAAGGGTTCAAAATATGAGCGGCCAGTAAGGAGCCAGCACGATGCCCTACAAGGTAAGAGGATAATGAATATTGATTGCAGGTGGCTCCAAGGCACTATTGTCTAGATCCAGTCCCCAGAGTATGACAGTATTGATATCAGTGGTGTAGGCAGTTGCCAGTGCCAGATAAGCAAGCTTTCAGCTGAAGAACATGCTGCAAGAGGTCAGCACCTGGCAGAGGACATGCAGAGACAGCCCAGTGCCTGCAGTGCTGTCGGTGCTCCCACATAGCTGGGCTCTGCAGGGGAGGGTGTGGGACCTGTTCTCGCACGGAATCTGTTGGTTTGTCGATGCAAGGCTATGTCTGGAGATTCCCTTCCACAGTCAGAAATCACTAGGCTTTGAGCTCCCCTGGAAAAGGGTAAATCCCACCTTGGAGACCATGAAGGCACAGCATTTCCTTGACTGAGTCTGGCCTCAGCAGGGACCAGTACAAAACTGTGAGGGAATCCCGAATAATTGCACTGGATCAAAGCTGTGAGGCCTTGGTGCTTTGCTAAGTAAGTGAATTCCACTTCATGCTAGTAATATGGAAAAAGGATAAATTAGATGTATAGATTTCTTATTTAAGAGAGCTCTGCTGGACGGATGAAGCAGAGAAGTAAGGATGTGTGCATGTCCACCTTCCAGAAAATAATTAAGATCTCTGCCAAGGCCTGCTACTTCAGGATCATTCAATGCATGATTAAATTGATGTATTAGTGACCTGAAGGAAGAAGGAGAAGGAAGAGGAGGAAAGGAAGCAGCTGCCCAGTCTTTCCACTGAGTGGAAGTCAGGACTGGCTCAGACACAATAACTCCATTGACTCAGGAAAATAAATATGCGTTCATTCAGAAGACTATCTAATCAGTCTAGGTCTAGATATTAGGTCAGTGGATTACCTCAGTGTACCCACCAGTCTCAGCAAGCCCTGCATCACCAAGAAGAAACAAATTAAGAACATGCACATTCCAGGATCTCAGGATTTTACAGTCCTCATCATAGCCAAAAAGCAAAAGCTGAGTGTAAAACTGTCTCTCTATAGCCAAATTACACACAAAGTGTGTTGTAAATCAGCTTCACCCCAGGGAAGGCAAGCTGTAAACTACCTATCATTTTACACAGCTATGTATAACCATCATGGCGGAGGAAGCCTGAAAAGGTCAAGAGATTTTTCTAAACTACCTACATCTCAGGAGTAGCTCAAGAAGCCATGTAATCTAAGGTCCTCAGACAGTATCTCTGTCTGCTGTTTTTTTCCTTACGGAAACAAATGTGTAGCTTTCTATCTGCCTTCATCTTCTGCTGAATTAAACACGTTCCAGCATCTCTAGAGCGGCACTTAGACTGTTGCACTCCCCCTTGTACTCTCCCGAGTAACCCTTCTGGGGGAAAGAATATACAACAGAGCCCTCAGCTGACGATTTGGGAGGCCTGCCACTAGTTTTTGCCATCAGTTTTTTTTCAACTGATTCAAAGGTAACATAAGGGCTGAAAGCTTGTGGCTACTTCTTTTGGGGAAAACAGAGCCCAAATGTTTCCTTTTAAATCTGAGGATTACCCCAAAGTTTCAAGTCCTAATAAATAGGACTTAAATAAAGCTTCAGTCCTAATAAAAAAAATAAAAATTCTTTTTTGTAATATTTGGAGGCTCATGTTCCTTCCTGAAAATAAATATGCAAATGAAATTGCAGTGCAACTGACTGAAACTTTATACAATTGTTCCAGGTTCATAAACATTTCATGAATTCAGATTAAATTTCAATTACAATACAAGTACTTCCATGAGCAGCAGAATGAAAGACGCCAGTTCTCCTCTGGCTTTGTGCTCATAGTTAGATTCCCTGGGACCTCAGGAGGTGCAAAGCTCCAAGGCAACGTGCTGCCCCAGGTGGGACATTCTCTGTCCTGCAAGGACTCCTGATACCTAAGAAGCCTCTCCTGCATTTGGAACAATAGCACATCTTCCCTTGCTACCAATTTCCATAACACTTTTAGGAACTGGCCACCAATTCACTACCTACAGGGCACAGCCATAAAATACATAAAATACACACAGAGAGGTGTGATCATACGAAACGTACTTACAAACAGGATAAAAATTAGATTCTCTTGGGTATAGACAGAACCAACAATAGGGAAAGGCCAAGGCTACATAGACAAGGATTAATGTAAGCCTCAGTAGTGAACCATTAGTGTCCCTGTCTCTTTGTCGTAGAAAAGACTTCTTCCCCCAGCTCCTGGCTAACCTGCCCTCTATACCACATGCCTGGCTTTCTATCTGGTTTAGCCCAAATTCTTTCACCCCTAGTATACTGCTGCTTTCTCTCCTTCAGCCGTTGCTGAGATCACCTTCTCCCCACACTGCAGGCGTGTTGCTTGCTCTGATCCCCTTGCTAATTTTCATCAGCAACAGCATTCACAGCCGGTGCCATTGCTCCCGGGAAGGTAGGCAGACCATCCCCAGCCTCTGATTTCAATTCCCTCAACTCTTCCCAATCCCTTCACCTCGCTTCCAGCAGATTAGGGCTCTTCAGCTGTGCTTACAGTGCCCCCTGTCCCAGGACATGTCTCTTGCCTCTCCAGTCTGCTAAAATACTTGTCTCCAGGAAGTGGATCATGACTTCTTGTTACTCCAGATGATGTGCCAGTGCATCACATTGTGCTTGTTTGTCATCTTTTCATTGTATGTTCCTTTCAGCAGTGAATACAGCTTTTTTGTGTCGCACACAGTGCCATGCAAATTTAGGACACTATTTTAATGCATGATAAATAATTACTATAATTAACAGAAAAACAAAATGCCTCCTGGCAATTTGTCAGGACTAGACACCTCTTTCCCTGCCAGATATTTTCATATGTATGACATGTACATATAAGATGCCTCTTGCCTCTGTGTAGGGACATGCATCTCCCATTAGCAGTAATGGGAATTATGTGTGTTCACTGAGGGGAGACTGTAGTTTACCCTGGCTGGGGTGCTATGTTAGTTGTGTTTTATTTGATCATATGGAGCATGCAAAATAAAAAAGAAAAAACATCTTCCATCTTCATTGTTCAGAGAGAAATACACAGGAAACCCCTGGACAAAATCACGCTTTTAATTGTGTTATTTGCAGGTGCTATTTCTCTCCAATTTCCTACAGCTATATCAAAAATAATCTGAAAAATAAAGTGATTAGGGGTAAAAATTAGCTAGAGTTACTAGACTGATGAGAAATTTTTAAAAAATGAGCAATTTTAATAAACCACATTTTGAAACTATAAACATCCGTGTATGGGTACATGCTGTATTGCAAAATACTAAACTTCATTTCACTATCAATTTTCTGATTCATCTGAAGAAGTTCATTATCTGTTAAATTGAAGGCAAGCCTCCCACAGAGGAATGCTATCTAAAGATGGATGTGTTTGTGTGTGAAACGATAGCCTTTCTTAGCTGTTTATCAAAAAAAGACATTCATGGACTAGTTACTATACTTCACTACTTTGTAAATATAGAGTACAATACATACATACAATCATATGACAGTGGTTTATTTTTGTCATCTGGTTGTGACACGTTAATACAAATTTAGTCCAAACATCCAAAGTTATGCTGCTAGAAATGTTGCCATCTGGTTTTAATGAATATCTGGGGTCCATTTTTCAGTTAAGCTTTTCTTATTGTGTTTGTGTGTTGCTTTTTCCAAGCTATCTGCATAATTGCTTAAAGATTTTACTGCAAAATTAATATCCTCACTGTGAATAAGGGAGAAGGGCAAAAACCAGGATGACAAAGGCTGAAATGAGGTGAAAGGCAAATTCAATTTTTCCTTGCACCATAGAAACCTCGTCAGGACTAGCTTTATCTGGTAATCCACATTTAAACTTTAACCTGTAGGGGGGCTCTTTGTGTTAGTTAATGTAAGCATAAAAAGAGTCTGAACCACTAATCAGATTAATCATATTTTG
Organism: Thinocorus orbignyianus; assembly: GCA_013400375.1. Taxonomy (NCBI): domain Eukaryota; kingdom Metazoa; phylum Chordata; class Aves; order Ciconiiformes; family Thinocoridae; genus Thinocorus; species Thinocorus orbignyianus. The sequence continues at coordinate 517,707 of VXBW01008316.1, read as the reverse complement.
TGAGACTCAGAAGCTTCATTAAAAGGACCTCGTTTCCAAGCTACACATTTCAGAAAGGGAAAAAAAGTTGGCTATGAAAAGGAAAGAGTAACACTGAAATTCAAAAAGACACAGACTGTCTGTCTCTGGGAATTAAACCAAACAGAGTTAAGAACTGGAACAACATCCACCTTCATAAAATACACCTTGACGATGCCAAAATAATTAGGACATTTTACTATTGAAATTATGCATTCCCTACATTTACAAAGCTTTATCTTATGCACAAGAGAGAATTAGTTATTAGATATATACAATAAATGTCTTCCCTTTCCTCATATTTATGGAAGTCTGCCTCTCCACTGAAGCAATCGTATTTCCTAAGTACTTCAGGTGACCCCTCGGAGACAAGAAAATGTGAACCTCAGAAGAGTAAAAACTGGAATCTATCATCTGCAGTTAGGTTATTTACATTCATGCAAGAAACACCACAGTTCCCTAAAGAGCATGAAAGTGAAGGAGTAAGCCACTCTCCCAAGTTGGCACAGTATTGTGCTCTCTTTCAAAAACAACAGAATAGCTCTATTTTTAATAAACAAATGGTTTGACACAAATGAAGCTCCAGTGAGCTTCAGTGAAGCTCATGCATATGGAGCAAAACATGGTTTCAGATCAGAATTCCAGCCTCAAGATTTTCATCATGAAGTTGAACAGGAACCATTTGCACTTAGGAGAGTGTGAAACCCATTCAGATCTCAAATTTCCCAGCATTATTCTGGAATTGGTGGGCCTCTGAAACCAGGAGATGCTTTCAGGAAACAATGATGCAAGGGACTAGCAAAGCTGAAAGTCTTATATTTGAAAAAGAATTCAATACTGGGCAAATAAACACTTTAAAACAGTTACATTCTCCCTTTGTATTTAAGAGGTGCAGAGAGAAATCAAGACATGACAGCACTGGGATGACTACTTGAAATACAGACTCACCTGTTTTCCAGCCACGGGACTGGGGAAGCAGAGTTAGCCACACCTTTGTTTTCAAAGTGAGAAGGAGCACCCTCATGCAGCATCACAACCAAATTGTTTGCTCATATTCCACCATTATGTTTCCATTTATCTTTTCCTGTAACTTGCCAAGCTCCTTTGTGCTCCTGCAAGCTGCATGGCCCTCTGTAAGTTCACTCCTGAACCATTTAGGTAACCTAAAATACATTTTTATGCACACATTGAATTCTCCACTCTACAGAAGGTTATACACAAATTAGTAACTTTATAAATGTCTGTTTACAAGTATTGTCCATAATTGTACTGAGACTGTACTCCTTGGCACAGTCAGTTATACCTAAAGGCACTGCTTGTATCCTGGGCCAGGTGACAGCAGGTAAGGAATCTTCTACAGTAAATGACCAGTCACTAAGTCACAAAGTTTTACCACAAGCTTTCATTTTATGACTGCGTTTCTGAGTGTGTACCATCCTGTGCCCTGAGGTCTTCACTGTTCCTTCATCCAGGCAGCTGTCAAAATGGGCCTCAGCTCCATCCAGCACACATTCCTCAGCTTTCCCTTCCAAGGAAAAGGAGGGGAGAAAGCCCAGTGAATGCCAAGGTCTTGCTCCAGTGAGAAGCTGGGATGTGGCCAAGGACAGGCTCCCAGGTTTCTAGTGTTGATGTAGACTACAATACTGTTGAATACCTCAGAAAATATCACACAAATCTACGTTATTTACGAGCTGACTTCAGCACATATTTGCACCAGTGTAAATCTAGACCAACTGCTCTGGCTTCGGCAGAATCCTTCTAAGTCTAAACCAATGCAATTTAAAGCAGAATCTGGCCTTTTAGTTCAATAATAAGCAAGAAATGCCTCCCTAAAAATACAGACACAAAGAATTTTGTGTGAACACAAAAAGAACTGTTCATAGGCCAGGAATTTAAATGATCCAAATCTAACTCCCAAAAATGAGATCTCTGAGTTGGAGACATGAAGAAAAAGGACTAGGATGCATTAGTACTATTTATCATCATTTTTTCTCAGCCTTCCTGATACTATCTCAGGCATTAGCTTTCAGCACTGCTGTCACTTTGCTAAAACTTCTGGAGGTGGTTTAAGCTGGCCTGCTTGCCTTCGCCCAGAGCTGAAATGGGGCTGTTCTCATGCCAAATACACGTTTTAGCTGAGGTTAATGAATAGCTGAGGGGAAGCAAACTACTGCAGCTGTTCTGAGTATGCTTGGGGCATGTTTCTTATTTCATAGATGGGGAAACTGAGTCTGAAAGACATAAAAATTCCACGCCTGTGCCCACCAATGTTTGTGGTCGATGACCCTCACAGAACCTCACAGAACAGTCTTTGACCTCCATGTCTGCAGTCCATTGTCCTGCCTGTACGTTGTTTGCTCTCCAGCTGTGGAGGTGCAGAGCAGGCAGCCCTGGCTATCCCTGCAAGCAGCACTATGGGGGTGGCAGCACACCAGGCTCACCTGCTCCCTGCCTAGCATGCCAGCGACTCAAGGGGGCACGTTTGTTTCCTGAGAGATGGAACTACAGTGGCACAGCAGCAAACACGTTCAGCAATGGAGTTCAAAGGCTGGGAGGATTCAAATTATACTCACCAGCTCACACAAAATATATTCAATAATTTCTTCTCCCTCCTTTTTAATTCTAGGCACAGGTAATGCAATCTCTACTGAAACCATTTATAAACCCAGCCAACTCTGAAACAAGCTAAAATATTAGCTTTATTTTTTCAGCTGGTATGATGACTAGTGACCAGTGAATGTACATTTCATGATAAGTTTTTACAAAGATATCGAAAATCTCTTTGAAAATATGATTATAAACTTTTATTAATGTCTGACCTTGCCTTGCTTTAAATTTGTTGAACTGTTAAAATCTAAGCAACTGTTGAGATGGTTGTCTAAGTTGGATGAGGTCCACATTCTCTGAGCTGCATAACATCACTTATCTTTGCTCTGTTCAGAACCAACTGCTCGTTTCAGAATAAATTTTTCTTTTTTAAAGAAAAACAAAACACCACATACCAAAAAAACCCTCCAAACAACCCCCCCTACATGTTTTATCTCCATAACTGTGAGAGAAATTATTTTTAAAAGTAGTACGAACCTCATAAAATCCAAAGAAAGGCAGCATTGGAATGCCCACCAGTGATGCCCACAGGAAAGCAGCAGATCACGAGCTTTTACCACTTCAAATAAAAGTTTCTGTTCTGCAAAGAGAAAATCCCCTCTTTTCTGTAGTTCCAAACCCTACAGATCATTAGGTAGGTAAAGCAAACTTCTGATCTTTTGATCATTCACAATTCTTTGGAAAGAAGTTTCCCACAAGGCTCAGGATGCTCTAAGTCACATTTGTTTCTGTTCTCCAGCCTCCCTCTCTCCAAGTTAAAACTCATGCAGAACAAAAGAGCACTGCTGAGCTCAGCAGCGTTGCGAAGGAGGAATCTGTGGCACCCTAAGGCCTGTTTGTATAAAAATCTGTAATGTTACCAAGAAAATGGAGTGGGAAAACATTCCCATGACTGCTTGGTAGGGCTTCGCGCCTATGAGGCATGTGTGAAGCTAGCTTCACACCTATGAGTATTGCACAGAGTCTGACCCTCATCTCTTTCCTGAGATCTTAAATAATGTTCCACCTGGGGACCCAACTATAAACATTTTTGCACTTACAGAGCAATATAAAGAGAACACATGGGATAGGAAACACTTGGTTAAATTTGCAGCTTTTCTCTACATTATAAATAATGAGGATGCATTTTTCCCTTCCTCCTCCTGACAGCCACCTTCTGTTTCCTTGTCCCTGCTGCACTACCATCTAAACACTCCCATCTCCAATCCTTTAAGTGCCTGGTTTAAGCATATAATATACTTTGGGACTCAAAATGTCACACAGAAAACTCTTACAGGGGAGAAGTAAAATTAGCTCATTTTTTTGTCTGGCTGCCCCAAACACAGTGCGGATCCCATCCTTTAAAGTTCCCGATACCTGTTACTGCACGGTGAACTGCAAAATTCTTCCATATCACTCAGTGAGATTCTACAGAGAAAGTCTAAACCCTACACACTTGCCTAGATTGGGTCTGAGTGCATGTAACAGACAAAAGTATAGAAAAAAATATTGTTGCTTGAGCATCATGAAAGATTTAGAGGGAGAGTACAAAAGATCAGGACAGGTCCCTAAAATTATCTGGATGGAATATGAACCAGCCTCCAGTTGTTTGGATTTCTGTTTACCCTTGCAAATCAGAGGAGACAGTTCACCAGAGAATCTGTTGGTTTGCTATATTTCAGAATGTTATTTCAGCTGAACAAACTATGAGCACTTCTGCAGCTGCAAACATGTATAACGTCTTAAGATTTTAGTGACAAAGTGGCATTGTATCCTTAAGACTTATATTGCTATGGTACAGTGTTTTATTCAGATGATCAGAGTAATAAAAGAATAGTTTGCTATTGCCTGAATTGCTGTTGAATCACACAGCTCATTTCTCTACCTCTAAATGAAGAGAAATAAGGTATTTTTCCAGTGTTCAGCACCAATAGCATACTTTTAGAATGTTTCTGGTTATGGACCCATCTGCATCCTGTTCCACTGTTACTGCACAAAGGGAAGAGAATCAAAACTGCACAATAACAGAGGAGGGACAAAAAAATTACTCCTAGTATTTCCCCCTCTCCTAACATGAAAACAGATTTCTAAATATTATCACCTACCATCTCATTTGAGAGGCTGCACTTCACCAGTGATGAGAGAATTTGCTCTATTGAAATCATAGTATGGGCACATTGCTAACTCGTGTTTGCAAGCTAGCATCACCTAAATTACAGTTTTATGACACAGTATTAGAAAAAGAAGGTTATGCACAGTGAAACCTGATTTTAGCTGGGAATGTGTAGTCAATTTAGCAGGGAAATTTAGTCACCGAGGGAAACATGCTTTTAAAAGCCATATTGTCTAGAGGAACAGATTCAGAACTATGTCTCAGACCATCTTCTCATGGATCTTAATAACAGTACTTTAGAAACAGCTTTTTGTAATGAAATAAGCTTTAACCCAGGTGCATAGATTGCACACAGGCCTTAGCTGCTATAGTACAATCCCACTCTGCTTCTCACCCATTTCGTGTTGCAACTTCCCTGCTTCTAAAAGGTTAAACCTCCCCATAACAGATTTGCTTGTAAATATATTAAAGATTTCATAATGTCATGCTTCACCTGGAGTTTGTATCTTCAGCCCACTGCATGCATGCAGAACTGAGGCCCCAAGAGGCTGAATGAGTTGCCTAATTTTATACTGTAAAATAGCAGAAGACTTGAGTAGTGAGTTTTATTTATTTACTTATTATTTATCATTTATCTCAGTTCACACAATTTCTACAATAACATAAACAGAAACTAGGCAAAGCCTAGACAGTCTGCTTTGTTTGCCTGTATCCCTTTTAAATGGATAGTGATTATTTAAGTCTCCTTTCCTAAGGGTACATTTTGAGATCATGTTAAGGTGGCTAAAACTAGGTGCTCAAGATCACTGTCATTTTGAAAACTTTCCCTAAAACTGTCGTCATTTTCAGTTTGAAAGTAAATACTGGCCTGATGAGGCCAAGGTGCTGTGATCCCCAAAGTTAGTAGTTGAGCCCCCTCTCCCTCCTGAACCACCAGTGCATTTATCTATGCTTCAGCGAGAGAACCAGAGAGAGCTGCGCTCTGGCCTCCACGTGCCAGCAAAGGAACAACTTTTTCTTCTAGGAAAACATGCATTTCTAAACTTAACAGAGTAAGCCAAAGACATTTAGTATCATACTGATGGCTATGTGGCTTGGGTGAAAACATGTTTAGTTTAGAATTAAAGAAAAAAAGTGCTTCCCAAATATTGAGTGTTAATTTAACGTAAGGGAGAAATACAAGCTGAGATCTAGTGGGCCGTTCGCTTACCCTTCCACCAGTAACTCCCTCAGGTCTCCACACAGATCTTCTGTCTTCTTCAAACAATGACACAGGTGAATTGTAAATTTTTCAGTAGTTTTGCAATCATTTGAAATGAATGCAAACTATTTTGCAAAGTGATCCTGGGGAAAACATATAAATGATCTTCAACACAGCATAAACTTTAACAGAAAAACAAATACATTCCAGTGAAAACCAACAGCTTTACAGGCAGATATGAGCATTTATTTGTTCAGCTGGTTGGTGGCAGATCACCCACAAAAGAGTTTGGAGGGTCTCTGTGTAAGAACTGGGAAGTTCGGATTAGAAATGTGTCTGACTTAAGAGGGAGTTTTAAGCAATTAACTCTGCAAGCACACAAAAGTGAAGCACAAAGAAACACTAATGGGAAGAGATCATTAATGTAATCCATCCACATTCTGCATCTATACTCTCATTACCTGCTGAAAACATCAGTAGGATTTGCCTATATGAGGAAATGGACCAAAATAACTACTGCAGAATAAGCCATTCTTCAATAGCTCTCTGTTTGTCCCTGTGTGGACACTGTAGGAATAATTAGTGCACTTATTCTGTTCTAGAATAATCAGTGCACTAATTATTCCAGACTAAAGTATCTTTTATTTCAAAACACTTTGTCCACAAGGGGAGCTATTGTGAAATAGCTTGTGCTCCTCCGCTCAATTTCCATGTGTGAAAAGGACATAATCCGTGCTGTTGGAATAGCTGTACCCCCAGACTCCAGGAACAAATCAAATTATAGACAAGTTCTGATTCTCCCATCGTTCAGGCCGATTTGTTAAAGTAACTGAATACATGGAGTTGTTGTGAAAACAGGATTCAGCTGTATGGCAACGAATAAGCCCTTCTTTTAAGAGCTTTTTCTTTATAAAATTATTTTAGACACATTTGCATCCAAGCTTATTACTGGATTTAATGATTGTAGTGTATAGAGGCTGACATGCTAGATGAGACTTCACCACTCTTGCAAAGTGTGAAACGCTGAAATTGGATGAGCATATAGTGTAATTAGCTAATTTGATGGGGTAGCTTTATTCAGTCTACGTGTTTAGAAACACCTCTGATCTAGCATTTTTTCTGATGCGATACAATTAAACTGAAGACCAGTAATGCCTAGACAGTGACTCCACAACACTGTTAAAAATTTTTCAAAATGAAGGATGGGAACGGTACTGTCAGATCTTACTGAACTGGGAGGAGAGTCCCAATACTCTACCTACTGTTCTCCTTTCAGCAGCCCAGCATAACAACTTTGTAAATTGCAGAGACAGACACAAATTTCTATTTGTGTCTGTTGACTTTGGCTTGGTTTTATGTTGTTTATTTTTTTAATCTTTCCATTTTATGTAGGGAAGTATAAACATATCAAGAACTAGTCCCTGCCTTTCTACTCAGGGAATTGCAGAATAACACAAGAACAAGGAGATAAATCCCTTTTGCTCTCATAGCAGGCATGATTTCACCCAATATTTGAGAACTATAATGCTCAGACAGCAAGGCTGTGTAATATCCTACTTTGTGAAATTGGATACGATATATTTATATGAAATAAATAATACTCTTTTCCACTTCCTTTTTCATATAGGGTGGGTTGCACTGTCCCACCATCCGTCCTCTGCCTTAGTCTCACTGGAGGGAAATCAAATGCTGGGATATATTTCAAAATAAGTGGCATTATTTCTTATCATGTATTTTCAATAACATTTGCAACGCTTATGGGACATGATGCTAAAGTTTTACCAATCTCTCCTGTGTCTAGCTAATACCTAGGAAGTTGTCTGATATTTCTCAAAAGACATTCATTGTTCAGAAGCATTCAGTCCCTGCTCACAGTATTATTTCGCTATCAATTCCTCAGCCTTTGGTTTTGAAGTTTATTTAATCCAAGATACTCTGTTAACCAATCAGTGCTCCAAATGTACTACTAATAAAATAGACTAAATTACATTGAATTTCATCATATCATAAACCCAGAATTCTGCACAGAAAAATTGTTATTAAATAGCTCCTTACAAGAAGAAAATATTGACATATACAAGACACATATAACTCAAAAAATCTCTGCTGATGGATTCATTTTCACTTCAGCAAACTAATAGAACAAATTTGATTTGTGGCAAATAACATTTTTCTATTTAAGGCTCATAACACAGATTTTTGTTGCTAGTGATTCCCATAATAAGTTTTTCCTCAATTAAAGTTCCTGTTCATTTGCAAGATGGATGCAATTAGAAATACAAGATGTTCCATATTCTCAGCTCAGACTCTGTTATTATCTTGTGTTATGTGCTACTGTAGCTGCTTTACCCTAAATTGAACTAGATTATGATTACTAGTTAAGAACTAAAAACACTGCCACTTTTACTTCTTCCTGTGAGTTACTTTATAAATAAATACTTTCAATTACAAAATTGTTCCCAAAGAAATGGGAATTATGTTGAAAGTACCCCACTGCTGCTGTAACAGTTTCAGATTTATTGAATCCTTCTCACCATATTACAATAGCTCCTGCTGTTTTACCTGGACTGCAGCAATGCCAGACTCCAACCTTGTATTTTGTAATGTTTCAAACCACCTGGGACCAAAAAAAATCCCCAACATTCTTCCATCTTAAGCTTTTGATTAGAATCAGAGAGAAAACACTAAGAAGAAAATTTAAAATGCCCCCCTTCTCATTTCCAATAGGTTGGTTAAGAGTCACACAGATACATTTCAATTTTACAGTTATTTCACATTTTACAGGCAAGGGCCTCATTTGATTTTATTTGTATTTATTAAGGCCAACTCTAGCATAGTGGCACAGACAATACAGCTAAGTGAGGCAGATGAGAGAAGAAACATGTTTAGCATTAAAACAATGCTGAACTTGGAGCGACGTGCTTCCCCATCTGCAGCTACACTACAGCTAGTGCTCTGGCTTTTAAACTCATTCTTATAAGGAAGTTTCATATCAAATTTCTTGATCTTATTGTCATAATCATTAAAGTGAGAATACAGGCTCCGGATATGGGCTTTGCCACTGTATGAAGGCATGCTGAAAATTTAAATGTTTGGATAATTTCACCATCCTGTTGCTTTAGTGCTGGATCATTCTCATTTCTTTTTCAACAAAACAATAATTTCAAAATGAAAGCTATGTGATTATATTCTTCCTTCCTTATATCTATACAGACCTTTGTACTCAAACTTTGCCACAGTGTTTTAAATAGCTGCTTCCTTCCTTTCTGCATATATTTATGTACATTTGCTCATTTTTAGTGTACAAAGGAACATTTCCATCACAGAAATTATAAGCTATAGCTGGCTCACTGACCACTGCATCACAAATAGCAAAGACAAAAATACAAAGTAGGAAATGCTCCAGAGCAAAGAAAAGAGCAGATTTTGGTTTTACACTATAAATAACTCCAGGGGACGCCTCTGGTGCAATAAGAGTAAGCCATAGCTTTTTAAAATGTTTGTTATTTGTCATTGTTGTTAAGTAGTCCATGAATGTATGCATGAAAGAGAGGGAAAACCTTCTACTGCTTAGTTCTTGCCCATTACAGCATCTAGTAATCTAAAGCCAAATACTACCCACCCATTTTAATTGTCTCACTGAGGTCAAAGGGATTATTTACTTGTCTAAACTGGTCCTAAATAATAAGTAAGAGAACCAAATGATACTTAGAGATTGTTCCAAAACAATATAAACAAAACCAGCTCAGCTGTCTCGCCAGTTGCTCACATAGTGATTCCAGAAAAGCCATCCATAACACATCAAATTCTTTCTTTTTATTTTCATTCTTAACAAACTATTCTTTCAGGAACACAAGGGCAGGAAAAATCAACTGCCAGATGGTGAGCTAGAGTATCAGCTATTGGATCCAACGGTACACTGAAAACAGCCAGCATTCTCAAGGAAAGACATTTAGTGTAATCTGAAAGAAAAAGTCCTCAGTTTACTGGAAAAAATAAAATAGAATCAATGAAATGGACAACTGCAAAGTGTACCCAACCAAGAGGACCACTGTGTAAGCAGAGATCAGAACAAAGTGAAATAGATCCAAAAGAGTCATTTAGACAGTGACTTTTGATATACATTACAGATATGGAACAAGTCCTGCAAATAACCAGATTTTCATGCCAGGACAGAGTCTGTATATAAATCTATGCTGAATTTGTCAGAGGTAGACAACATCTCTGGCTTTTCTGACATTCCTGCCCCTGTTCTTTGCTGGTATATGCTTCTCAAAGTATTATGGAGTGCTTTGTGTGTTCTATCCCTTGCCACCTTTGCAGATGCATCCAGTGTTACACATTACTGAAATTAGCCCTCCATGAGATCCTGGCAGTTTAGAACAGCCTCAAGCAGAGAAAGAGATAAACACATATTTGTATAACTATGAAATGCCTCAGTTGAAGGTAAGCAAAGAAATTAGACTTGGAGAGTTCATAAGGGGAATGCAGATCACAAAATCAACAGACTTCCTGAGATAAAAATAATGACCAAGCACTTTAAACCTGTAACACACTGAAGATCATACAAAATGAGCTTGGCAAAGCACAATACACATAACAGTCATTTGTAAACACCATGCCATGCTCAAATCAGAAAATCATTCCATATAACCTTACTGATTTCAGGTTTTGTTTTATGATAGGCCACACAGTGAATTTCCAAATGCAGTTTCAAATCAGACCTTCTTGTAATCTTTGTTTACAAGCTCAATTCCATTCCATTTTGAGTTTCTTACCAAAACCCAGCACCCTGCCTAAGATATAAAGGCGCTTTAGATTTTCCTATTGCAATTAGGGGCTTTTACTATTTTTTTCCCCACACTTGAGGGTAAGCAGTGTCTTTGGACACCAGTTCTCCTCCATGTAATCACTGTCAAACAAGAGTAACTCAAGTGACTGCAATAGTGTGACTCCATACGTTCACTGGTTTAACAAACATTTGGCCCTTAGAAAACTAGTGGTTCAAGTCACCCTTGTGCAATCTGTTTTGAAACATTTGTTGAACATGAGAGATGCAACATGAAGATACCTCTGGACCGTGAAAGTAAGAAGCTTGAGAAAGATATGAACATCATTCAGGAATCCCAGTTCTGTCTCCTGAATATTAGAGAAAAACATTTTGAGGACAGATTATCCTGTAACTATTGATGGCAGAGTTATTTTACTTTTCTCTGAAATAAATGCTTCTGGTTCCTCCCAGTCGTTGGACAAAATGGGCCACATGTGACATAAAAAAAATGGATACTTGTATGCACCAGCCTTTTTCATTTATGGACCTAGCAAGACAAAAATCTCATAAATTTACATGCTTCCAATCAATATCTTATACTTTTCACTACTCTTTGCACAGTCCAAATTGAAGACCACAGGATGTCCAGCTGCCCCACAGATGTATTAGCATCAGAGAATAGGGAGGGAACAAAGTCCACTGTTATGCCCTTCTGCACACAAATGTAGAAGGACAGAAGAGGCAATGGAAAAGTAGGACCATGACTGAAATTCACCCATTGTTTTGGCTACCAGAACTGGCTGACTATGCTAACAGAAAGATTTTTCTATTCCCTGAAGTGGAGCAGCAAAGGGATAACTTCTTTGGGCTGCCAGGACACCTAGTAGGGCTTCTGCATTTTGAGACATGATTTCTTGAGGCAATATGACTGAAGGGATGTGGCTCCCTCCAGTGCAGGGTTCTGCTTAAATGCAACACTGAGCCCTGGAAAAAGATAATACTCATTCCTCATTTGAGCTCCCAAATGTACCAGGAATACCTGGCAGCAGCTCCCTGCCATGCTGCCAACCATTCTAGGTACACAGCCAGCTATTTTAGTGATTTCAGAAGAACTCAGAGGATTTGCAGCACAGCAGCAACAACAGCAGAGGAACAAAAACAATATTTGGATTTCTTTTTCCCCACAAACATCTATCCCAGACTGGAGTTACACCCATTCAGGCACAAACCTCCAGAATTAACCAATGTCCTTCATGGCCCAAATCCAGGCTCAACTGCTTCTCTATAAATCAGACAATGTAAGAGCTGATACCAAGCAATTGCCTCTCCTAATCTCAGGATGGTTTATGTTCACGTCACAAGCAATTCTGCAAAGCCTTGATAGGTATATTCATTATTTATGGTCTGCCATAATTATATCGGTTACTTATAGCATAGCCTGCAGGAGGCAGTGTCATGTGTGGAAAGCAAAACTTATCAATGCTAATGAACTTGTTGCAGAGGATTTTGAAAAACTATGATTCCTCTTAAAAACAAGAAATGAAAAATGTCAAGAAGTTGAGTAAGAACATCTGGTCTACGGTAAAACTGGGGAAGAGTGCCATCGGTTTTAAAACATGAGATTTTACCCTCAAAATTTTTACCTCCAAGTAAGAACTACAGCCCTTCTTTTAGCTTCTACTTATATGGTGTTCATGCTCTCAGTTCTTTGCACAAACTTGCACAGGACATGGACTGCACTGGCATGTCTTAATAGCAAGATATTTAAGTAGATGCAAGTGTCCACCTTCAGGCCACTGGTAGCACCTAAACAGCCTGGGTTTTAATTATATTTTTTTTTTTAAGTGATAAATCTGGATGGAGAGATATCTCTGCATTTTTTATAATGCAATTTCAGTGAGTAAAAATCAGTGAAGTGGCTGGTATTCGTACAAACAGCACCATTGCCACTGGTGTATACAGGCCCAGTGACATCTCAAGGATTATACAAATAACAAATGTTACGGTTCAGCAGTGTAAAGAAGGCAGAGAGCTTCAGACAACATGGTGCCCCCACACAGCTGTGGTAGAAATGGTGCACATCAAGAAACTGGCAATAACAGTAAAGTTTCAAATATAAATACTCAGCTTTAAACTGAATTAGTGAAGAGAGACATGGTAATACAGACACTCAGCAAAGGCTCATCACAGAATACCAGACAAAGTTTCAGCTTTTCTTTTTTTAAGTCTGCTAATTTATTTGTGTTTATGAGCACAATGAAAGGTTGGGCATGGAAAGATACTTAGAATTTAAAAGCTAAAACTGGACTGTCTACATTTCATTTTCTTTTTATTAACCATCAGCGAGTACTCTGCACAGACACAGCCCATGAAAGTAATAATAGAGAGAAATTAATTAGATGACTGTATTTCAATCATGGGGTTTTCTTGACATTTTATACCAAAGGAATGCAGCTCAAGCAGTTTGTAACTGACAGCAATGCCATGAAATTGCACTACAGCCTTCATAATTATCCTCTTCATTATTTTTATAATATATAAAGAGATAAAGTACAACATTCCCCTTTCATTTTATAATAGTATGCAGTATAATGGAAGCAGCTGAAGGAGGATGTTTGTCTTACAATGCTACAGTTTAAATCTAGTGACAAGGAAAGAAGTATCACATTAATGATGCACAGAGAACAGCACTATAAGCAGCCATCCTTTATATAATTATCCTATGCAAACTGTAAACATATGGGATAAATAATATATCCCAAACTTTTTTCTCTTCCTTTCTTTCCTTCATATTCAAGAAATGTCAACAAAATTCACTAGAAAGAAAAATAATATTAATCTCATTTACATAAATTTCCTTCTTTGTTAAAAGCTAGCATCATCAAAGCTTATAAAAAGACTGATGACACAAAAAGGGTTGGTCATTTCTTTTACACTGCCGTACCAAGCACTTCTGCACTACACAAGCCCAGAAAATTAATACAAGTGGGAAGAGTCCTTTTGGCTTCAGCTGGAGACACAAAAGAAGTAAAGGTTTTATCAAGTATTATGGATAATTTTAATTAGGGAGGGTAGCAGTAAAACAGTAACAATTCCATAATATGGCAAACTATTGTAAACAATATTCAGAAAATGTAGGTAGGGAAGTCTCAGCTGCAACGTGACAAAAATGTACAAAGAGATGAGAAGTTACTGTTTTCCTGTCTACCACAGGGTCAGCTCAACTTGGTATAAGAACAACAGAAACCAAGTCCAGAAGGCTACAGAAGTCAGTCTGTTACCTTAGTAAAACAGAGACTGAAAGCAGGATAACGTCAGGAACAGCTACTTTGCAGTTATAGTTTCAACAGAAACTGCCAAATTAAGCTTGTAGAGATATGAAGCACTTAGAGAAGCTTTGGAGAACAGTAACCTTCTGTCTCTGAGCATGAAGTCAGGATATTCTCATGGTGTAACCCCCATAAAAGGTAAACTTTATTTAGTCTAGGCAACATCAGCTTCTTAGTGTGAATTAACTTACTCTAATAATATGGTGACACACACTTCATTCTGTAGGTTATCTGGCTCCAGCAGAGGAGATGAATTTTTAATTTACCAACGTATCTTTAGANATATCTTTCTGCATTTTCAAGCTGTGTATTCCTTTAAATATACCTGACAGCTCTACGTGTTTTAGCAACATATATACTTTTGCAATGTGTTTTAGGTAAGTTTGCAATTTCAGCCATTCACCCACCAGTTCCTGTGTCACGCAGCCAAGCTGACCTTGTGGTTTCCAGGGCAATCCCTGCTCTGCCTTGCTTGCTTCTACAGTGCAGGAATACAGGACAAGGGGCAGGGAGTTTGTCCCTGCAAAACACACACCATACATCTCACCTGTGCATCCACAGCACTGACAATGCATTCCCTTCATATACTGTTGTCTGTCTGTCCGTGCGTTGTCCCGTTCCCTCCTCCCCGCCATGACAGACCTGATGCTTCCTTGTTACAGGTTGATGTAGGACCAGCCAACATGTGCTGTGAGTACAGAATTGTCAGATCTCCCATGCGCAAAGAGATCAGCTCCATGTCAACGACATCTCTTGGACACAACAAACTACTACCATCTTTCCCAGTCACAATGCGGAAGGCAGTCTTTAAACCTATCCAAAGTCCAACCTATCACTAGAGAAAATACTTTTTTGTTCTAAAACACACCATGGTTATTCAAGAATGTTCTATTCAGTCACATATGTACCCCAAGCAGTTATTTTCATTGTTTTCCAGTGGATCAGAGCAGACTATGATATTTTAAGCCATACAAAGAATAAGGCAATACTAGCTTTTGATCCTGAAGAACAAAAGGCCTGCATTAACCTATGTGCAAAGAGAAGAGAGCTGACAAAACGGGGTGGTGGGGGAGGGGAAGGGAGAGAATCTGTCAGATCTTTGAAGTAATCCAAGGTCAAAACCTTCCTCTTAAGAATATATGAGCAAAGTGAACTTACCCTACCCAGGAAGCCACCTCACAAGGTAAACATTTTCAGAAGACAACTCCTTGGAACTCCTCATAGTGTCAAAGGTTGAAATGAGCAAAGTGGTGGCTGGTTTAAGGCATCTCTCCTTTGAAATGTCCAAACTTCCTTAATTTTCAGAAACATCTTCCAGATAAGACCAACAAAAGTCCCTTTGGTATATACAAAAAGAGCCTGCACCCTTTGAATAAATAGAGTTATTCAAGTCAAGCCTCAAGGAAAACCAACACAAAACACCACCTCAACCCCCCCAAAAAGGTCAGATACTTCTAATAAATTAACGTGACTTGAGTACCCAAAAATCTGAGCTGTCAAAATTGCCCATTAGAACAGAATCAGAGTACTTTGGAAATAGCTGAAGCACTGAAGACCTTTCCACCCATCAGGTGTTCATTATTTGCCTCAGCTGAATTGCCAGAACAGCTTCCATGAACTTACCAGTGCTAAACCTGCTCACATCATTCTCCAAGTAGCTCACGCTGAGAGGCTGAGTTTGTGCTGAAGCTGACAGCGGGCAGTCACACAAATCCTTTTAGCAATTTAGCAATGAGTTAATGATGGTTACNAGGTGTCTTGTACATAAATTGAAAACCACCGGTGACTTTATTATTTTATTCATAGCACAGGAGGAATATGAGGCAATGACATCATGAATCTAAACAGGAGTGCCACAGCCACAGAATGCAGACTTGGGTCACATTTGCTGCAGTATATAAGGACATTAACTTCAGGGTGTCTGACTAAGGCTCATTTTTTATTATCTTCATGACATGCATGTATGTGGGTGCTCTTGCCACTTATCATATCAGTCAGGTTTCCAGAGGTTTTGCTATACACAAACTCTAAACGGATGTGTTAAAACTTTGG
>VXBW01008316.1:450529-501508 GCA_013400375.1 Thinocorus orbignyianus | reverse complement strand
GACATCTCTTGGACACAACAAACTACTACCATCTTTCCCAGTCACAATGCGGAAGGCAGTCTTTAAACCTATCCAAAGTCCAACCTATCACTAGAGAAAATACTTTTTTGTTCTAAAACACACCATGGTTATTCAAGAATGTTCTATTCAGTCACATATGTACCCCAAGCAGTTATTTTCATTGTTTTCCAGTGGATCAGAGCAGACTATGATATTTTAAGCCATACAAAGAATAAGGCAATACTAGCTTTTGATCCTGAAGAACAAAAGGCCTGCATTAACCTATGTGCAAAGAGAAGAGAGCTGACAAAACGGGGTGGTGGGGGAGGGGAAGGGAGAGAATCTGTCAGATCTTTGAAGTAATCCAAGGTCAAAACCTTCCTCTTAAGAATATATGAGCAAAGTGAACTTACCCTACCCAGGAAGCCACCTCACAAGGTAAACATGTTCAGAAGACAACTCCTTGGAACTCCTCATAGTGTCAAAGGTTGAAATGAGCAAAGTGGTGGCTGGTTTAAGGCATCTCTCCTTTGAAATGTCCAAACTTCCTTAATTTTCAGAAACATCTTCCAGATAAGACCAACAAAAGTCCCTTTGGTATATACAAAAAGAGCCTGCACCCTTTGAATAAATAGAGTTATTCAAGTCAAGCCTCAAGGAAAACCAACACAAAACACCACCTCAACCCCCCCAAAAAGGTCAGATACTTCTAATAAATTAACGTGACTTGAGTACCCAAAAATCTGAGCTGTCAAAATTGCCCATTAGAACAGAATCAGAGTACTTTGGAAATAGCTGAAGCACTGAAGACCTTTCCACCCATCAGGTGTTCATTATTTGCCTCAGCTGAATTGCCAGAACAGCTTCCATGAACTTACCAGTGCTAAACCTGCTCACATCATTCTCCAAGTAGCTCACGCTGAGAGGCTGAGTTTGTGCTGAAGCTGACAGCGGGCAGTCACACAAATCCTTTTAGCAATTTAGCAATGAGTTAATGATGGTTACCTGAAAGTATTTGAGACACCCTCCTGTAGAATTTTGTTGCCTTTATGTATAAATTTAAGAAAATTCAGACTTATGGGAACAGCATAACAACGCTTCCGAAGAGCTGTCGCTTAGACATACAACATTTTCATTTGCTCAAATCAAAGCTGTTATTTTCATGTTTTCATCACTAATTCATAGGATATTAAACACATGAAAAGCCTTAAGTACACAGATAGGACCATTAAACTAGGCCTATTCACACAGGTAATACAGCTGTACACTGCCTTAAATACCTAAAATAGTACCTCTGAGTAGAAAAGAAACAAAGAGAGGAAGATTCTAAAAACAAGAGCTTGAAGGGACATAAAGCATCCAGCAGATACACTATCAGATTTCTTCATACGGAGGCATCACTGCAACAGTGTTGTTTCTTCAAAGAGGTAGCCCCTCAACAACATAAAAATATACAGATTTTCAAACACAGTGAAATATTTTCTAATATGAACATCCTAAAAAGGGGAAATCAATAAATGGCATGAAAAACTTCAAAGACGGACCTCCTGTCAATGACAGAGGTTCTTCAGCGATGTAAAGTCTTTGAAGAAGGACTCCCAGTGCTGGGAAACCTTTGAAGTGACAGAAAGCAGACATTTATAATTACAGAAAGGTGCGGTGTCCAGCAGAGATAGTAAAAAGATATAACTGGGGTATGTGTGGGGGAGGTTGAGCGGTGGCTTGGGCCCGGAGTGACCCTGTTCACTTGAAGACTAAAAGCCTGCAAGGTCAACTCTATATCCATATGAAAGAGACAATTTGTGAAATGGAGATGTGGGTAGAGCTTAGAAGCCAAATTACTGCAGCTTTCATACTTCTAGCATATGTTTATTAAACAAGGCATCTCTCTTTTCTCGCTGCCCAGATTCCAGCACACACACAAGCACACAGCCAGTTTTCACTTTGCAGCCTATGGTTCCCCTGAGGGGATAGGTGGTTTGTTATGACTGTTGCCTCAGAACCTGGCTCGGACTATGAAGTGCGATAGTCCAGCTTTGCAGATA
Source organism: Thinocorus orbignyianus (assembly GCA_013400375.1). Lineage (NCBI taxonomy): Eukaryota > Metazoa > Chordata > Aves > Ciconiiformes > Thinocoridae > Thinocorus > Thinocorus orbignyianus. The sequence continues at coordinate 499,463 of VXBW01008316.1, read as the reverse complement.
GTTATCTATATGTTTTGCATGAGGTATCACTCCTTGCTGAAATTCTTACTTTCCTCTTCTCCCTTGCTAGCTTTTGATAAAGCGATATAGAAATCCAGAGAAATGAAAAATTATATTCTGGAAGAAAACTCTGAACTGCGTGCATTCTGGAGTTCTCTGAATTCTTGGCTACTTGAAAGGAAAAATGTGAAAGTTTAATTTACAGGAATAGATTTTTGGTTTCCCCTTAGACTACAAGGTAAGTCTTTGGAGCAGAGCAGGGTCTGCCCATGCTCTGAGTAGTCTGAAAGCAGAAGTCATTTTGGCATGGTACTGAGCTCACACTACTGTGCCCAGCTGAGAGACAGAGTTAACAGCTCATGCTTGTCCCTGTCTGTAATACCTTCTCAGTTCCTGGTTGTCCTAAAGCACACACGAACGTCTCTTGCTTCTTCCCCAAAGATCATATAGCTACATCCAAAATATCTATTTTTACCTTCTTCCCTGTCTGTGACATGCTTAAAACGTAATATTTACAGAAAGATATCAGCATCTGATGCCAACTAAGATTTTTTGCAAAGCTGAAATGGAAGTCAAACAAACAAATCAGCAGATGCTGCCACTTCATTTGAACTCACTTGGTCTTTCTTGTATAGCTGGACCAGGATCTGGAAGCAGGACTACTCACAGTGGGCTGAAACAGGCCCTCCAGTCAAGAGGTCTATAATCTTCTGCTCTGGTGTGAGAAGGGCACTAAAGCATTCTCGTCCTCAATGGCTTATAGCTCCACCTGTGACCCTCAAATTCATACAGTCCCCACTAAACTACCAAAAAGCAAAAACCAGCTCCTTTTTCCTTTTGCTTCCCTGCAGACTTGCGTAGCTAAGTACTTCCAAGTAAAGGCTGCTAGGAGACAGCATCATTTTACCATTGAAATAAACACATGGACAACAATGTTTGGCAACTATACACAGTACATGGCATCCACAAATCTCAAATCCAGTGACCAACCCAGTTTATGAATGGGAAATCTGAGGTCCTGCAAAGAAATTCAGGCTGTCTCTGTAGAAAACCTTAAAGTCTTAGCACAAACATACCAAAGTTTATTACTGCAGGAAATTCCGAGTAAGCAGCACTGAGTCTGTTTTTGTCTTTAGATAACCTTCAGTCCCAGGTTAAGGTCAGAACTAGAGTAAATAATACCAAAGTCCAACACAGTCTTTAGAGAACTGCTGAAGCTTATTTTGCCGAACTCTTCTTTTGCTGGCCAGACAGCAACCACGTAATTAGGATAACTATGCAATAGTGCTTTTAAGAGAGTGCTATAGAGAAAAGCTCCAACTACAGTACATACAAAAGCACTGTATTTGTTTTCTTATGCATCAACAAATTTAGTCTTTCTTCTGTTCAGGAGGTTGGCCTGAAGGGAATAAGGGAAAGGAAATGACAAAGATTATTACTTTTTTATAACTATCTTTCTAAAAGTTATGGCATTGGCTACATGAGGTGTGTAGTAAAAGAGGAAAAAAAAATCCTAAATAATAATGGAGAGACCGTATGGAAACTCACAAGCAATTAACACGCAGACAAAATTTTTAAGAGTAGTGATGAAATTAAGTATTGTTGCCAGAAGATGTTTACTACTTAAAATATCTTTCAGGTCTTTCAAAATATTGCTCGGAGGGTTTGGCATGACAAAGGAAGCAGATGTCAGATAACACATAACACATCAAGAAAACAATAATATATTCTGAGTTTAAGAGTCCTGTTGGTAATATGGGACAAAAATATGCCTGGGCAATCTGAAACAAGTTTTAAATAAAACAAAATCAAACCAAATATAGATGTTATTTTGAAGTGCCTACCTATCATGTAAATTTTGTGCTACAAAAAGTTAGGCAAAGACAGGATGAACTCAGCAAAAACTGAGATTTTTGTAAATGCAAGAGGCTGGTGGAAACTGTTTTCTAATGTGTAATATTCACTAGCTGCATAATACACACTGGTAAGATCCAGAAGCATACGGTACACAGTGCTGTTGTCGTGGTTTGGCCTCGGCGGCAACAAAAGCGCCACGTGGCTGCCCACTCACTCTGACGCCCCACAGCAGTGGGAAGAGGATGGGAAGGAAAAGGCAGACTCGTGGGTTGAGATAAAAACTGTTTAACAGAATAACAGGTATTACAGGGAAACAGTAACACGATGGAGGATACAAACACCAGTACGATACTGATGGCAGCCTGTGCTGCCCTGGCTGCTGCCGCCAAACTGTACCCAGGCGCCGCCCGCCCAGATATACGCCCACGCCGTGACGCCACCATGCCCACTTCCGGTTGTGGCTCCTCCCCTTCCCGGCTAGCTCCCTGCTGCCCCCTGGGCCTGGCGCACGTAGGGTGGGATAGCTGTGGTTGATAGAGACAGGGGAGAATCAACCCCGTCCCTGCTGGAAACCAGGACAGCTGTTTATATCACAGCTGTTTAATGCCAACACTTTCAGAAAATAAACACCCTAAATCCACAGGTGGATATCTTTATGAAAAGGAGGGTGCAGATGTGAAGACCTTTCCAAACTGAAAAGCAAAGAGACCTTCCTCGTGGCTGCTGCACGATAATCCTTCTGCACACTTAGCAATATCACATTCAGTATGTTCTGGCACATCATATGACATACCCATCAAGATACTTGTTTTTTCTTGTATTCATCCCTGCTACTTGGAACCTTTAGGAGCCACACACCATTTGTTCCTCCCTCCACACCCTGGATTCCAAGCTATTTCTGTAACTGGTTCAGCAGAGCACAGACTACTAAGAGCAGGGGCTTTTCCCCTACGCAGAACGAGGACACGCTCTCTGTTGCTGGTTTGAATTGCAGCAACACACCTTGGACAACAGCACAAGACCAGAAATCATTATATCATCACAGCCATTTGGGTAATGTGTCACTTACAAATGAGACAAGAGGAAAATGAAATTATGTTTAGCACACCAACTACACCACAGGGATATCCTCATGACATAGTAAGGAAAGGATCTGAGTGACCATTCACAGTGGAACTAGCATGAGGCCCTAAAAACCAGGACCAAAACCCCCTGAATTTAACAACACAAAATAAACCATGAGCAGACAGTACTAGGATTCAGAGCAGGGAGGTTAGAATACCAGTACAAGTATTTCTGGTAATTGGAAAGACTTTAGGGCTCATTTCATGGGCAGATAACTGCTACCACTTGTCTTACTGGTAACAGGAACTTGAACAATAGGTTCAGTTGACAGATAGTATGGATTACCTTATTCATGTGTTTAAAAGGAAAAAAAAAAAAAGTCCCATTTGACCATAGTCTAAGAATCAAGAGAAAGAGTAGTACAGAATGACCCAAAGTTATATGCCTTGTTGATATTCCAGTTTTTTTACTGTAGATGATAATAAGTTCAGTGAGTTTGCCAAGATGTCATCTCTGTCATATTCCTTTTTGCTGTTCTTTCCTTATATTTTGCCTGAGAACACAAGAATCCGATTTATGAAAAATGTATGCTGTTGTCAAGTACATACAAGTAATTTCTGTGAAGTGTTAACTAAGAAGGACTTATCTGCCAAAATTTAAGTATATGTTTGTTTATAAGCACTTTTTATTTTCATTCTTCTGTGGGAATCATCAAAATATGATAATGTATTGTTTAAATTCTGAACTTCAAATATAATAAACTAACCTGAGACAGGACTAACGCTGAGAACTCAGTAATTCTTCTTATACTCATTGGATTTCAGGCACCTCTCAAGCTTCCAAATGACTTTCACATCCTAGAGATGTCTCACAAAAAAACAGTGAACAACCAAAACCAGACTTTGAATTTTTTTTTCAAATATCAACCAGAATATATTTCTTGCTTCATTAAGTAGCCTCTTCCAAACATACAGATGCTGCACATAAAGAAAACTTGAAATGCCGTATTAGCAGCTGATACCATAAGTCTATAAAAAACAAACATCATGAAAACTTCCCCAAACCAGATTCAACCATTGTATTTAATTCTATAGAGTAGCATTCAAATACAGTTTCCATAATATGTTGATTTTTTTTTAATATCAATAAGAAAAAAGGGCACTGATCAGACCTCTAGTATTCTTTACAAAGTAAATGACAAATAGGACAGAATCCCTTGTTCTGAAGAGTGTATGTTTACACTGTTATCCAGCAAATGTGATGCATGCGTGAAAGTCAAAGTCAGTAATTGGGAAACTAATTTTATCAATATTAGTAGGATTAAATCTACTTTTGGATATTAACTCCTTAGCAGGATTGATCTGCTACAGGAACTATAACAGAAAGGAGAGGATAAAAGTCACCATGGAACAGAAAACATTAATCAGTTAAGCTGCATCTTTTGTAGGACTTTTGCTGTTTCTGGCTACAGTCTGTGTGTCCTTTGTGAAACACAACTGAGTATTTGAAATGAAAAGCTGTGGACAAGAGTAAGACTTCAAAGATCACAGCATCAAGATTCAGCTGTTTAGCAGTGAAAAGGCAGCAAGATAAAAGCCTCACTCACACTAGCACAAGGAACTTTGGACAAAGAGCTAAGCACAAGTTGATTAGTGGTTGGGGTATGGACTAAGTTAGGCTTTACAGAAGGCACATTTGCGGCTTGTTTCCAGCATGTGGATTTTTGCCCACACCTTCAATAAGTTACTTAGGGCAGTTTCACTGCCTAAACACGGTTCTGTCTCCAGCACATGGAGATGGCATGCTTCTGTACCCCGTGGTCCGTGGGGATCCAGCTATGAAGTGCAACCCTGAAAACCCCTCTCAGTCCCTATAAGCACTGATGTGTTTTGTCTGCAAGTTTCCTAGGCACACCTTAAAATTTACCCCTTAACCCTGGGCAGGTCAGTGCTTTGATTTAGGACCCACAGATTAGAGGATGCACTACAGACCAATCCAACGTTTAACTGTACATAAATAAGCAAATCTCACTAAACACAGCAGCAGCTGAAAGTTCCCTCAAAAACTTGGGAAATGAGCCTCACTGTCAGTCTCATTTCCTTAAGATGACAGATCAGCAGCCGCTGTGTTTATGCAGGGTCTGGAGGATAGTAACATTGCCTTCTGCAGTGAAGCAATGCCCAGCGAAGTACCCAAGCCCCCACGATTGTTTAGAATTGATTATCCCCCACAGATGTCTAAGTCTTCTTATGTGCTTTCTTGAAAAGGACAGGGGCCAGATATCTCTAATGATGATTCCTGACCTCCAGGTCACCTAGTGCTCTGCTGCTCCTTGAGCTCCCAGTGCACTGATCTCCCAGACTCACTCCATCCTGGCTGCAGGGTCACCCTCCAAAAGCAGGGTGCAGCCACCACATGACAAAAGCCCGAATCCCACATCACGCATGAGTCAGATCACAGCCCAGGTGTGCACTTAACGTACCACAGTTCAGATAACTTCTTATGGTCGTACCATGTCTCAGCAATGGCGATGTCTGCCCTTCCTCAGGCATGTTGGGATGGGTACAGACCCTAACAATTAGGAGGTTTTAGCTACTGTGGTGAGAAAGACTGTCTACAACTCAAGGCAAAATGAATTCAATTCCCACAGCTGCTAAATGACAAAGACTTCAGAGACACCACTCCTTCACTTTGAAGGATAGCAGGATACAGAACAGGAGGGGAAGAGGTGAGCCTCATGCTAAAGGAAGGATGGCTACTTAGAAACCCCCCTCTTTTTTTTTTTTTTTTTTTTTTCTGAAGAGAAACACGTTGTCCAAAAAGCCACAGGGAAAAAGGAAAGCAAAAAGGGAGCAGAAGATTGTTTTAACTTCTGTATGCTCTAGATTGTTTGCAAATAACAGGAATTTGTTATGTTGCATGAAAACTGAGCATCTAGCTGGAGCCCTCCTGCAGAATTCAAGGCCTGTAGTGTGTAGGTCTTTGACCTTACCTGATTTTCAAGGGCATTTTTCTTAGCTTTTTGCAAACTATATTATTTCAGCTTCAGTGGCAATGTCAGTCTAAAATCCAAAGCACAAAATTCAGATGGTTCCCAGACTGTCTGCTTTCTTTTGTATCAGTATTTTAATACTATATGTACAGAGACTAACTTTTAGTAGGTTTGGAATTTATCTGTTCAAATTGTTATTGTTTGGAGAACGTGCATTTTTCTAAGAATCACCTACCTCGCATATCCATAAACGATGCACAGTATGGTAGGTTGGATAACATCAAAGGAAGCAGATATTTTTCAGTAATATATCATATTCTGTAAATCAGCTTGAAAGGTATTTTTCAGCTTATTTTGATTTTTATGCTTTCTTTTTCCTGCTGCTTGATGTAAAACTGACAAAGTAAAACTGACAATAAGCTGCAGAGAGATGCAAGCTTCCTAGTACAGAAGAGAAAACATTTCTCTTAACAGATGGAGTAATTTTCACTTTTATTATCATTGAAAAACTTCAAAATTCTATGAAAGTGGAGGAGCCAACAAGCTAGCAGTGTACTCCTAGATATTGCTTTACTGCTCTATTTTTACAGATACTTGTATATTATCTTTAGAAGATCATGTAAGTTAAGACAGTGTCAGCTACGCATACAGGGAGGGCATCCTTGAGACCTGCAGTCCAATACTTTGAGCAGGACCACAGCAACTGGACTGTGAAGGATGAGACAGACTACTCTGAGTCACTAAACTAATCACTCAAAAGCCAGTATTTTCCACCCCACAGCAACACCGGACTGCAGTTATTGCCTGCTCTCTAGCACAAACCAGCTGCATTTTCTATGTAGAACACAACTGACATTAAGATATAGTAGGAAATAGAGCAGCAATGCAAATAACTGTTGGAGTGAGGAAATGTTTGGGGAAACAAATCCTTGGGGAAGACCTGGAAGAGCTGTCAAAGCTATGCAGCTAAAGGACAAGCACCAAAATGTCCACAGGATCAGTTCTTCTTTGTCCCAGTGTTTATGAATATTCCCCATGTCAACCATCTCCACCATTTTTACAGCATAGTCAAAGAGAACATTGTTACTCTTAGCCCACAATCTATTGCTAGTAAAGCATGTAAGTGAGAGCAGCATCACAGTGATGAAATTATTCTTTCAATTTGGAAAATCACTGTAAATAATACTTTTTTTTTGGCTGCCCAGTCTTTTTCTGTCTACAATATGTTTATTTTTATTTACTGCATAAAGTCATATAGCAATTGGGGGTGTTTTACATATATTATTTGTGAGGGAAATACACATGATAAATGACAAGGGTTTTAAACTACCACCGCATTTCCAGACTCATTGAAACTTACCCAAATATGATATTAAAGCTCTTGTACAATTTTATCCTTTAAATTTTCTCTCTATTATTTGATGCACACAGGTAGCTGGTGGTAAATTGTAAACATGGCTAAAACCTGCAGAGAACATTTTATAAAGACTTTAAAAAAGCCATTTAAGATTTCATCTGCTGGATTATTAATTTACTTCAGCATTTGTGAGCTGTATAACTGTAGCTATAGCACTTTGCTTTCACGTTTAGCTTATAGCTTATAGACTTTACTCATCATGCAAAAGATTCTTTTTTCACAATAACTTTTTGTTCCACATCTCTTTTAGCTACAGACTAATTTGTAAGAGTATTTTGTTTGCCTGAAATGGGCAGCAATGTAATTTTCTTTTTCCTTCTTTAATGTATCTGCAGAATCAGTTAGACGCTGCAAATGAGTAAGGAATAATAATATCCAAAGAAAATTACAGAAATGGAGTAAATAACTCAGTGTTAAAGAAGAGTTAATATAATGGGATCACTCGGAAACTATCAGGATCATTAATGAAATTAAAGTATAACCCATACTAATTTAAAAATTCAGTTAAAGGCTACATTTAAAATTACTAAATGTCAGGGGGAAATATGTAAATTATGAAAATAATTATTATAAAGCTCTGGATGGAAAGTACCCATTTATACAAGCCTAAAGTTACCCATTGAGTTTACATGCACTGATACTTACACTACATTATTGAGCAGAAAATTATTAAGGGAAATGGTTTAGTTCCATTTTCTTTTAAATATAGTTAAGATACAAATAAAGCTACAAATACACTTTTAGTGTATTTCTTACTTTAGCTCCATCTGACTTTCATGGTAATTACTGTTAAATTAATTTGATTTTCTGAAATATATACACTTTTACATTTATGTAAGAGGTAGATTTGACTGACGACACGTAGGGCAGTGAGGAGGTGATAGCAGCATATCAGGGACAAGGCTGAATTGTTTCTGGGTTGAGTTCCTGTCCATCATACGTCATACACTTACATCCAACACCCACCCCATCCCCCGGCAAATAGCTAAACTCTGAGGAGGGGGCCTGGAAAATCTGCTACCTGTGAGAGACTAAGCAGATGAAGAGATGATTAATATATGTCAGGATCACAAGGTGACATCTCCAACTCATGGATGTCATGACTGATCTTCAATGGAGAGGAGACATGCTTTTACCCACAACTTATCGGAGTTTAGGAAGTTAGCATACAGAAGTAGCACCAGTTATTTGATATAAGTCATTGAATAATTAAAGCTACAAGAGCTTTCTTTGCCTATTCACTGGAGGATTTCCTACCCACTTGAAGTCTATCAATCAAGTTTGGGTATCTTCACTAAGTTCACATGGTTCAACAAAAGCCCATGTATCTAACGGAGAAAGCGGGCCAAATTCGGGGGCATGGCTATGCAGAAAGTCTGAGCAAAGTTTTCAGTCCTTTATTTTGGATAGAGTCCAACTCTGATAATTCATACTGTAGGTACCTGTTGTGCTTTGCTCACACAGCACTGCCAGATTTTAAATACTGGGAATGCTACTGGTAGATCTACTTTCTTTGCTATTGGCCTCATGTCTTCCCCATTTGTTCCTGACATTGCCCCACATATTTCCTATTTGTCCTGAGCACAAGGGCAAACATGGGAGAATTGAAGTTGGCAGAAAAGGAGCTGAAAAGACAATCCCTTCAGGATTTTTTATAATGTCAGTCCAATGAGGACAATAAGGTAAATAACCCCTTTGTGTACTGTACACCAATTGCAAACAGTATTTACTGTGTATGACCACCTTCTGGCCATTTTCAGAGTCCTTCCACAATTACAGTGAAGTGCTAAGGCACCGAAACTCAGATGATAAAGTCAGTAAATGTGAAAACTGAAGCAGCAAGTTGACCTCAATGGAGTTACTCCAAAGTCAGAACAACAAAACTACAGCCAGAATCCAGATATACATGACAAATTACTGTAAATAATGTCTTTCAGATGCCTGGATAGACTCTCTAAAGCTTTTTCAAATGTAATCAAATGAATAACCTTGGTAAATCACCACACTATTAAAACATACAATCAGAATGGTCATGGTCTCTCAAATATAATTAATTTGGTCCAGTTTGTGAAAAGAAACTTTTGGGAGAGGAGCAAGAGTTCAGAGAGGTTCTGCTTTGTTTTTTTTTGTTGTTGTTGTTTCAGGTGACCTCACTATTTCTTTCCAAATCTGGAACAGTCTGTTCTTTTCCTTTAAAAACAAACTAGAAAAAAATAATGTGGCTTTAAAAACAAAAACAGATCTGCAGAAAGACTTTGCTGAGTGTATTTCTCTTTCATTCGATTTAAGATGATCAAACAGTAGGTTTTCTTTTAAAGCATTCACTGGCTTTCTTATACGCACTATATTCAATTATATTTAATATACTTTAAAGCTACTTTAAAAATGTGGAACAGAAGCAGGAAAGGAAGAGAAAGTGCATTACCCCATTGCAGGTCTTCTGGTCAAAAAATATTCTGCTGTCCAGGGAAGCTTACTGCTCCAATTCTTTGATGGCACTTTAAAGAAAATAGTTATTAACAGAAATGTACACACATACATACGCCTCCTGAGATAAATCATTAATCTCCACTACTAATTTAGTGATATCAAATACTGAGTTACTGACTAACTTTTTGTCAGGATGTGACCCTAGCCCTGGTCCTTTAAAGTTTTACAGACGTAACTTCCATTAGAAGCAGTAGAGGCAAAAAGAAAAAGAGAGAAGGGGAAACAATAACACGTATTTTGGCTGCAATATGCAAACTTAGCCAGAAAAAAAACAAAAGAGCAAATACCTTGCTTGAAACCAATTTTTTGAAATGTGCAAAACACTAAATGGAAACCTAATATTGTTAGGTAAATTGCATCACCTCCAGTCCCTGACACAATCAGACAGCAAGCAGAGTAGGAATCAAACAGCTAGTGGTTTCTTTGTTCACAGATCCAAGCTATTCCTTGCCAGTGCTCAGCTTGCAGGTAACGCTTTGGCTTTTCATCCTGGACACTGATTGCCCCTGGCCCAGCTACTCACATGCTCTTGATAAACTGCCCAGCAAAATCCTTCCATACATAAAACCACTGCTTTTCTGTGACTTGCGATATGGCTTGTCTTTTGCATTGTCAATTCCCAAACCATTCTATTCTGTCTCAGAACTCTAAAAAATGAATTTTACTATATCTTGTAGTCACTCTGCATTGTTGGGTAGTTGTCAGAGGCTGCTTGCTTTGAAATCTCTGAACTAACAATGATGCATGAGCAGAATATAACACCTGGCAGGTGTGTTTACTAACAGACTAAAAACAGACTTTAGAACATAGAAAATATGTAAAAAGGAAAGAGTTTATGAAACCTAATAATAAAACAGATACTGCAGTTTAAAATATTTTAAGCCATATTGGCCTCAGAAAGAATCAAGAGCTAACATTTTCAAAAGTTCTAGGTTAATTTTTAAAATACTAATGGGAAGCATATATAAACAATTTTGACCTCATTAACTGGAAAGGTATGAAGCATAATTTATCTTGCTGATGAGGCACTGCTGGTAACAGTGGCAGCATTGCACTGAACTGCGCTTTCAGCCAAGATCCAGGAGGGATTGTGCCTTAGTTCCTGAAGTGTTTTGACTTCACAAAGCTTTCACTGGATCTGAATGTTGAGGCCACAGCAGCATTTTATCCAAAAGAGTTGCCCTGTAAGTTGTTGATAAGCATAAATACCTGATAGGAAGCTGTATAATTTCAAAAGGAGTAGTGGATAGAATAAGTCAGAATAACAGGACTAAATGAAGAGAAACAAAATTCAGTCAAAGGATTGCAGGCGTATGATTGTGACCATATAGTGGGGATTCACTTCAAACCGAAACCAAATGAACCAACAGACAAGTCGTCTGAAGCAAAAAGAGCCTGAATAAAAAGTAAAGGAGCAAAGTATAAAATAACAGCTGCAAAAATTCCTAAAATGTGGACTTCTTCATGAAAATGAACACTACCATAACACTAATAGATACACAACACACAGGAATGATTTGTACATTTGCAGTAGAGCAATACAGACTGAAGTTCTGTTTTCCTGCTTTAGCAGCATCAAGACAATTACTTATAGCAATCCAGTTTACCAACCTTAATGCATGTACAGTATATAAAATATTGCTCTGCCTCATCGTGAAATTGTCTACTTTCTTCCTTGCCTGCATCTCATCCAGCCCAGACTTTTCTCTGCCCCAGCCCACAACTACTGCTGCTTTACTACCAGCAAGACTCCAGCACATCCTGACCCCAGGATTTTACTATGGAAATTTTTCTCATTCCTATATGTCTGGCCTTTTCTTGTCTCTTTGAGCTTGTCTTTATCATATTCCCTCTGTGACAGTCCCCTATCTACAGGAAGTCCTATTTCTACAACTACCCCAACTTGTTAGTGATTACTGCCCTGAACCCACACTAGTTCTGCCATTTGTGAAGTTTCCCTCAATGTTTCTGTTCTGCCAGCACCGTTTCCTCCACTGATTTCTCTGTTCATTGGGCTTTCTGTGCCACTGCCCTTGCACAAGGAACTCTTGCCAGCTTAAAAAGAGGCCTTTTTTTCTGCACTACCATAACTTGCAGACTCTCCTACCACCTCATTCCTCTAGGGACTTCCAAACATAGCAGGTAACTGACTTCCCTAATTGCCTTGTGATAAAAAAATGAAGAGTAAGCAACTTTCAAAGGGCTAGTAACATTACCATCCAAGGGAAGTAGTCAAGTTCCTATTGTCTGAATTGCTTAAAATCAGACAGTACAAAGCACTGCACAGTACACATGGGAAAAACCCAATATTGGCAAGGGACTAAACTTGGCAACTTAAAAGGTACTTTCTGTCTCCATTTTTTGTGATATCCTGAACTGCTTTCATGCACTACAGTAGAAATTGGCACTTGAAGGTAAACCTTTCTTCCAGTGTAAATAATGACTCTAGGTTACATCATATGACTTTACTTCCTTACCTTAGGTATCCATCTGCAAGTGTCAGTTCAATTATCCTTACTGGTTTTATTACTTATCCCTCTAGTACCTGGGTAGGATCTACTTTTTTTTCTGGCTTAGTGTACTGGAGTGATTCAACAGAGGTTGTAGGAGCAAAACCACAGTTTTGCAGCCACTTCAAGTGTTAATTCCTTTAAGAATTGGGTCTCTCCAAACTATAATCTAACTGCCACAGTACTGGTCACTTCTCAAATTCTGTTCTGCATTCTTTGTGGATGAATTGGCACGTTTCCACAAGAGGAGACAGGAGAGCAGTGCTGGGGAAGGCATGGGGAGCATGCACATTTGTGTACCACATGGGAACGCAGATGCTGAGGGAAGCACAGGGAAGAAGAACGAGTCAAGAAGTCTGGATCCATAACCAAGCAGTACCTTTCTCCCCATAAAGGAGGGGTGCAGGAGGAATGTCTCCCGGATCTCTTGGCTCCTCCATGACCAGAAGGGTGCTTCTTCACACATGTTGACCTTCAGGGATTAGCCAGAGACAGGTTAGTCTTTACCCATACCACCCGCAATTGAGTCCTCACAGTCTTCATTTTTTTGTTTCAAATCCTAATATTTACATTAATAAATATCTGATTCAACCACTTTCCAAGATCCTCTGTTAATCTGTGCACCAGTTTTAATTTTTTCTCTCAGGCGATTGAAGAGTTTCAGCGGCTGAAAAAAACAAACAAAACAAAAAGCCGGTGAACATGCCAAGGGGAGAGCAGGGCTGATGGCTGATATCTTGTTGCCTTTATACATCTTCTGAGGCTCTGTGTAAATTGTAAGGCCTCTTTCTTGTTTTACTACACACTGTTGGCATAGTTGGAGCAGGAATCTTGTAATGTCAGCCGAGAGGAACCATGCACAGTCACTGAAGCCCCAGGAAGGAAAGAATTAACAGCCTTCAAAAATGGAAAAGTTTTAAAAAGAGATATTTAAAAGGTTTGACTTGCAGCCAAGTGTTAAACAGTAAATACAAGTTTTAAGTGTCTCAACGATTGAGATGAAGTATCATAATTCAGCAGCATGGAATGGGACCTCTTACTGGGAGAGGCTAAAGAAGAAAACTGAACCAGTACAAAAGGAACCCCCTCTAGGGAAGATCTCACACATTTGGGCCTGGAGTCTAGCTAGAGTAGGCCAAAACCTGATACTTTTATCTCCAACCTTTGACCCCGACATCTGGAAACTTAGTTTGAGTCAAACAGAAGGAAGTTTTCTTTTCTATTTCAAATACTTTATAGAAGAAAAACTTCAAGTATCTACAGTCAAGTCTGTTAGTACAAACTACTTTTATTTGTGCACTTGTAGTGAACTCTAAAATATGGAACATTTGTGCAGGAAATGCATGCGTCAGAACTTTTGGGAAAAGAGAGTAACTTGGTGAGACTGGCACATTGTTCGATGCTTGTATGGGATCCAGATAACAGCCCAGATAAACATCTCCAAGGGGGTGCTGAAGAGTATAAAAGGTCCAGTTCCTTTGATGTTCTTAGATGTTCTCATTTAATAGCTATCAGCCCTGGTGCCAGAAATAACAACATGTTTAAACATTCTGTATCAAAACACAAATTAAATTCATTTAGTGTAACCTGTGTTTCCAAAGTTCATTTTCATGTTTAGCTGGAACACTAAGTGTGATGTAACTCATGTTCTTCCTGGCAGTTATTTTCATTATTATGTTTATTACTCATTTAAGGGACTTTTTATTTTTTTTGAACAGAGGGATTAATGAATTTAGACTGCACATTATAACATCAAAAGCTTTGGTTTCAAATAAGCCCATCTGAGCTACAGGAGATTTTCTCCCCTTATATGAAGCTAAACAGCAACTTCAAAAACATATCTCAGTTATAATATTATTTTCTAGTTGACTGAAGTCATGGGTTTTATGTCAACCTGTTATATTTGCATATAATAAATGACTACTTATTTGTATCGTCCAAGCGACTTCTTTAACCTGCAATCTGTTTAGAAGTCAGATGCCTTCCACAGATACCAGCTCTCTCCTCAGGAGGATTTCTGATCATGTGAAAGAACAAAAATAATAATAAAGGGACCTCTTGTTCAAGATTCAAACAATTGTTCAAGATCAGTTCATCAGTAGGGGGGAAGACACATGCAAGCCTTTTAACATCATGTTGCTCAGACCATTATTAAAATATTACAGCAAACAATAAAATAGTAAACAAAGAGTGAGATACATAAAATACAAAAATACTTCTAACCTATTATGTTTTTTGATCTTTTGAGCTTTTGATCACTAAGCCTTGGGTTTACAAGTGATTTTTTGCCCCCACCCACTATTGATTGATGGCAAATGTGCAAATTCTAATTGGAGGTACATAAAGATGTCTCAGAAATCAGCCTGACTTTATAACTGAAGGCAGAAATACGCAGAATTTTCTGCTTAAAATAGCTCTTTAGGCTATATTGAGTCCCTTATCAGTTATTTAACTAGAAATATTAGAATATTGCCTGGCATTCTGGCTGAAATTCCAAATTACTCCAGGTAAAAAATTTTACTGGTTATTTTCAGTGAGTCTAGGCAGCTTTACAGAATGGCTTCTAAAAGATTATAATGCCCAAGCTAAAACTCCTGCTTCTGCATTTCCCCACACAGACAGAACAACTTGCATGTCAGTGGAAGATACAGGCCTCAGCTAAGAAAATTATTTCAAAAACTTCACCTTAGAATGTTATCGTGTTTGAAGAAATTCCGTCAGCAGGAACCATCTATACACTTCTGCTGTCAAAACCAAATGACTGTATCTGAAACCGCTGAAAACTGAGTTATGTGCCTTGAAGTTGCTACGGATAAACACTATGAAAGACCAAATCTTTCTTTAGAAAAGATCACCAAATTCCTCTTTGGAAGCAGGTACCTGCTTAATTGTCTCTAGTCTAGAAGACAGGCACTATCACAGGAGACATAAGCAAATGGGAAATTGCTCTGTCATTCTGAACTATGAGACCGGAGGAGTTCTGTTCCATATTGTTTTACACAAGACTGTGTAAAACATTTTTGCAGTTGCTAAGATTTTCATCCTGCCTCTCAAAATCAGTTCAGCAATTCCTATCTCACCTCCCATACTAGAGCAACTAATCCTAGAATGGGTAGAGTTGGAAGGGACCTTAAAGATCATCAAGTTCCAACACCCTCCCACTAGATCAGGATATTCAAAGCCCCATCCAGCCTGGCTTTGAACACTTCCAGGGATGGGCAACCCATGCCAGTGTCTCATCACCCTCATGGTAAAGAATTTATTCCTGATATCTAATTGAAATCTCCCCTCTTTCTGTTTAAAACCATTACTCTTTGTCCTATCACTGTAGTGATGCCACCCTACCTAATAACGAGTCTCTCTGCACCTTTTCTGTAGACCCCCTTTAGGTACTGAAAAGGGCTATAAGGTCTCCCTGGAGCCTTCTCCAGGCTGGACAAGCCCAGCTCTCTCAGCCTGATATCACTGTATGAAATCCCCCTCCTGCCTTCCTCCCTGGTCTCAAACCTGTCCTTAATGTGCAGTTTGCCTCTCACAGCTCTATTTTTCATGAAGGTGGTCTAACAGAAGAAAGCATGCAGCCACTAAAAACGTTATCCTCTGCATTTTGGCAACAAAGAAAGACCATCTCTGTTAATACTTACATTACTGTAGAGTAAAATGAAGAAGTCCTTTCCAAAGTCTTAGCTTTGGGCTACTTCACCTCAGGAAGCAGACTGTTTCTCCTCCTACCTTATCTTCTGGTCCTCTTGAAAGGCCGTCCTGTTCAGGCTGTCATATACATGAGTGCAGTTTACTGATCTACAGCTCACAAGCCTGTTTCTGTAGCTTCAGCTGACATGGCATTTGGCCCTTCATTCTTAGGTAACTCAGGCTCTAAGAGGAATGACACGGTATTCAGCTTAAAGGTTTTGGTTTAATAAGACAGCATTCACATTTGATTTCTTGAAACCCAGAGCTGGGGCCTTATGATTGTTTCCAGGTTTACAGTTAGGCTGTAATTATTGATGCAAAGCCCCATGGTACCTAGACCCATTACTGAACTTCATGATTATTTCCTTTTAAGTTTGCTCCAAGCACACAGTGCACTAGAAGACAAAAAGGTCAGGTGGCCTTTTGCTCAGTGATGTATCTCTCAGCTCTGTTACAAGAGTAATGTAAACAACTTGGAGAGTATTGACCCATTTTATTTTATGTATAAACGTTGGGAGGAGAAGGAAAAGTTGATACAGAAATTGAAGCAGCTAAGGGGAAAAAAACCACAGAAATAATTTGATGTACTCATCTGTATTTTAGTATGCAGGAAACCTAGGTAAAATGATATAGATGGGAGAGATCTAATTCTCTCTTTTCTTCACAGTTTCAAAAACAAATAAATAGCAGGAATGCTGAGCCAGATGGGTTTTTCCATTTCCTAAATTTTCTTATGTCTTAACTCTACAGTACAGCAAGAGGTATATTCTCCTTTTGAAGCCCAGACCTAGCATTAACATTTATGTGAGTTATGCACACATCAAAAGAAAAACCTACTTTAAGCAATTTATAAATCTGAATATTTTTTCCTCTGACCAGTGCAATCGCAAGATTATATATAGGAAAGTGCCAAAATCTCTCATTTTATTTCTGCTGCTGAATACCTGTACAGAGGAAAAAAGAGGGAGAGAGACAGAATAAGAGAGAGATGCGAATAGAAGAGAGGGGGGATGGAGGAAGGAGAGAGGGAAACAAGAACATACACTGTAACCCAGATGTGAAAACTCTTTAAAACAGTTTCTATTCTTCTTGGTATGTTTTCCTTAGCATTTGGGGGACCAAAATCAGACTACTTCACATTTAGAACTGTTTGCAGAAGTGGTTCCCTTCCTGACAAGACTTTTTCATTGCTTTTTGACTGCTTAAGGAATGCGTACACAACACAAGCTCAAGACATTTAAACCATCTGTACCTAATGCCATGAAGTACTTGTACTTCCATTTTTCAGTGCCTTCTGATTCTACAAATTAATGTATGTTCCCATCATTATTTTGTGATTAAAACCCCTTGATCTTTCATATATGCAAAAAAGGATTCCTTGGTCATACATTCCGATTAAAAAGAGAGCTGATTAAAGGAGTACCTTATTCAGTTCCTTTCTATTTATTTCCAGTTTAATCTTTTGGAGAAATAACTTGCTTGACTATTTTAAATAGATTTTGGCCATACATATTCTCTTTTATCTGACACGTAAATTTAAATTCCGAGGAAAAAAAGTAAACTTAAGCTCTTCCTTTAGAGAAGTAAGGTGGTTTTCTGACCATTTAACAGCTTTCACTGTAAAGTCATGGTAAATTTTCTCTTGGACATAAGGCCAAAAATCCCTGCTGAGAATCTCCTGAATCTCAGCCTTGAATCCAGTGGAGGGTCAATGAATCAAAGATGTTTCCAAAAAAAAAAACTGTGGTCTCCACAAATAGACGCTTTCCAATGATATCGTGTTTCTTTGGCAAATGTCATGTTCTTGCTTCTATTCAAGATAAATCTTGCAAATCTGATGCCATGATTACACGGGAGTTGTCAGCTTATTACTGCAAAGGACCTTGATTGTCTTCTCTGTCTGTAACCTGCACATCTTAACAGCCCTCACTCATCAGAGATGCTACTGTCAGCTGGTATTAAATCTTTATGTATTTGCAGTACTAAACCCCACAATTCCCCACTCTATTTCTCATTATATTGTTTAATCCCTCTAGAGGGCTTTATTTCATGAGTTGTAGAGTAAATTAACCCCAGCAAAACATTGGGTTTGCTGTGGCTGGACTGATCTGGTCCCTTATTTAGAGGTCTTGGGTACCTCTACATTCTCATGGTGTCTACAGTATGAACCCTAATTTAGGCCACTAACTCAGGCAAGGGATCTTTCCTATAACACAGCTTATCTGTCACCACCTCTTTTTAGAAAGAGGAGACATGATGTATGGTCATTTCAACAGTCAGGTGCTAGAAATATTTTCTGTACTTGTTTCTGGTCACGACATATTCTTCCAGAAACTTAAAGGCAGAAATGAAAGGCTGGCCAAGTAAACCTCCTCCAAAGTACAGCAAGCGAGGCAATTACTCAAAGTATGACTGATGGTCACATAAGATTTGCTGCTATGTTAAGAAATAGTGACAAAATATTAATTAGGCTATCAGAGGGCAAGAGCAGTGAGAAACACAGGGATATATTTGCGTTATAAAAATCATCACGCAATAACATAAGCATTTTCTTTTCAAAACTTTGCAAAGCCAAGAAAAGAAGTTACCATATACAAGGCAGTTAACAGAATAAACTGACAAAAGTAATATCTGGCACATTAGTTGCTATTTGGGTGCTAGTGATCAGATCCTATGAAATAAAAAAGAATTTTAGATGTAAGCTAAAACATTTATTACAGGTGCTTAATCATGAAATCCGCTTAATCGGGACATTTCCCAGGGAACCAAATTAAGCCTAATGATACTTAATGGCAAGGACTGCTGCTTAATTGGGGTGGTAATTCCAGTTAATTGGGATTCCTGCAGGTGAGTAAATGGTACTCAAATAGAGATACTGTATCTGGCCTTCATGATGTTCTGATACTGGTGGTGCTTTGTCACCCCTAAAACAGCCTCTCCAGCTACTGGATCAGCAAAGCAAAATTACTTCTGTGCTCCCATTTTGGTCCTTTCAAACATTGCTTAAAGTTACAATCACTCTCTCTGGGCTGGCAATACAAGATGACTTCTTCAAAGTCTAGTGAATCTGGATTTTTTGCATTTCACCAGGATTTTAGAAAGACCCCTCTCAACTTCTTGTCTGACCAAGGCGAAGCCTTTTAACAAGCCTTTGGACTTGTTGGAGGTGCCACAAAGATGTTTGAAAACCGTTGGTAGCAATTTCAAGTGCAATCCAACATGTGCCAGTTAGAAAGGTTTCTGCACTGGCTTGTGACAACAAATATTTTACTACTGAAAAACCCCTACTATAAACCCTTTTTCAATACTAACAAAGGGAAGACCTACACTCTTGTGGAATGCTTACTATTGCTTGAGGTTTTATTTGAGTCCATCAAACAGACACACATTAAAATACTTGGATTTTTTCTTTAACCATTATTAAAATATGCTTAAATATAATTCAGGCTTTTACAGAGCACCAGAGATCCTGAAAATAAAAACTGCTAAGGGCAGTCAGCTTATTAGAAGATATGTTTTCATCATCGCTTCTTGGGGTCCTTGCTGTCCTCAGGAGGATGTGATACGCAGCACTCTGTGCTGTACTATCTCTCGCTTAGTTGGAAGACTGGCAAGTTGCCAGTTTTTGGGAGAGGGAGTTGTAGCTGCAGTGCCTGCAGCTACCTGGGGAGAGCCGCTGCTCTCTGTAGGTTTCTAAAAGCACAGCGGAGTGGCCTGACTT
This sequence comes from Thinocorus orbignyianus, assembly GCA_013400375.1. Taxonomy (NCBI): domain Eukaryota; kingdom Metazoa; phylum Chordata; class Aves; order Ciconiiformes; family Thinocoridae; genus Thinocorus; species Thinocorus orbignyianus. Next base: position 479,718 of record VXBW01008316.1, on the reverse strand, counting down.
GAGCTACTGCCTCTCACAGATCCAATATATGCCCTTCAGCTGCTGGGCTGTTTCATGCATTTTTAGGAGAGAGGGAATCTCGGTTGCTGCAGTCCCTTGCAGAACTTAGGCTGGCATTGAGCCCTTCCCCGCAACACGAAGGCTGGGCTGGCTGTTCCTCCCTGTGCAGCCCAGGGCTGTTGGTTGGAAAGGGAAGATCCCACCAGTCAGCTGAGAGAGGCAGCTGCAAGATTCAGGTCACTGGACAACAGCACCCCCAGGTGAGTTCAGATCTGATTGGAGCCAGGAGATCCCCAGATAACAGACCTTACCTTCCAGAGTGGCACATCTGGCCACCCCTTTATGATCTTCAGAGGACTCCTGCAACCCAAGTAGTGCTGACATGCAGGAAGACAAGCTATTACCACATCCCAGAAGCCCCACAGCCCCCATTTCTCACTGAAGTCAGAATGGTGCCTCTGCCAGAAGCAGCTGCTCCTGCCTTCTGGCTCCTGCTGAGATCAAAACCATACCTGATTTTCCCCATCCCTCTTCAAGCACCGGTTCATTGTCTCGAAAGGTTTCACAACAGAAATGTTCTGAAAAAAAAGGAAACATTCTGAAAATACTTCGGGGATGCATGCTGATTTTTCTACAGCGCAGTGCACCTGGGCGTAAGGAGTAATGTGTTTCACTGCTTCAGGAGTAGCTCGAGTTTGTACAGGTAGAGACAAGTGCTTCTGCACGCACTTCTCTGAGCCTCCCTCGCTGTACCCTTCTAGTCCCAAAGCAAGACACAATACATGATTTTGATTCCTCTTTACAGTGGAGAGCTCCAGAGATATCAGACTCGAGAGTAAAATATTAACCAATAAAAGCACCAAAGTCACATTTGAGGTGTGCTGGGTTTTCTGTTCTCAAGCATTTATAAGCTGTGGATACATTTGAAGTTTTAACAATCAGCAGTTGCAGAACAAAACCAGGTACAGTAACTTCAGAAAGAAAACACTTTGATTCTTGTTGTGGAGCTGCTTAAGGTAAGTGCTACAGTTAAAACACAATGAAATTCTCAGGTGAAGTATTATATAAGATTTCATGTCAATTTTTCTCCTGCACACCACTTTCATTTTACTACAGACAAACTAAAATAACTAGCAATTAGTGGACCAAAATTATCAAGAATGTCTGTCAACCTACTGCTAGTAAGTCTTTCTTTGTAACAGTACATGAAATCTGTACTGTAATTATTAACCCAGGCTTTAATTTATAACTGACCATGTGTATTGCATCAGATGAGTAGCAGTGTAGCTACAAAATAGTCATTGTATATACTCTGAGAAACCTAAGTGGAAGCCATTTTTCACACTGATCTTACACTTGAAGTTACAGATTCTTCACAAAGCTTATCATAAAATATTCACAGAACTAGAAGAATATCAGTGCTACTAAATTATCCACAGTCAAATGTTAACTTGAAGTAGCAGGTTTTTTTCTTCCTCACAGCACCCACATACAGAAAATCACTTGCTGTGTAAAGTAAAGATGCGTCCTACACATGGGACTATCTCTGATGCAGCATTTAGCCAACAGTATCAATCTATCTTTCCTCTACAGTGGAGGAAATCAGATGTTTGCAGTCAAGTGTTCTTCCTTTGGAGGAAGAATAACAGCAGTAGAGAAAATACCATTAAATGACTGAAACAGTGGAAACGGCATTATTTTTCCAATTGGAATTCCAGCTGAAAATTTATAACTGTTTTCTACTTGTTCATGTATGCTGCCAGCTCCAAAACAAAGAAAGGCGATCAGGATTACTTATCCTCAAGAAGTGCTACTCTAGTGACAAGAACTCGCACAGGCTGACAGAGCCCATCAGGAATTAGCTGAGGGATTTTAATGGACTCTACAGCAATTTTCACTCTGTAAGGGGAAGAAATGGAATGAGTTTAAATAGTAAAATGTAAATTAATAATCATCATCACATGAAAAAAGTTGAAATATCAGAAAAAATTTTGGTGAGAAAAAATTAATGAGAATATCAAAAGAAAAAGGAGAAAAAAAAAGAAAGTAAACAATGATTAGAAAAGTCAAGATCTTAGTGTTAGAAATTAGTTACTGCAATGAAATACAAAGGCTCAAAAATGATTGAGTCAGCAGGTGATCAAAAACATAAATGAATATTCAAATAATGAAGGACAATAAGTCAAGGTGAACTAACTGAAAATCAAGACAAAATGAGTTTAAGGAATTCGTAATGAACAAAAAGGGACAGCTCCTCAGCAGGTATAAATCCACCAGAACTACGCTGATTTAGACCAGCTAAAGTGGTACCTACATGCAGTTAGTACATGCAGAAAAACCCCAACATTTCACTCCTGGATCCTAAATGAAAGAAAGACAAGGCAGTGGTCAGCAAAATGGATTTCTGCCAGGAGTATAACATGTTAAAATTTTTCAGACAAACAATATATTCACCCAGGAATGCAGTCAGAGATCTGATGTAACTGTTTGCAAACTTGGGGCTATTTGCCAGGCGGCACTGGTCAAAAAAATTTAATCCAGAACACACGCACTTCTGAAACATTTTGTTTCAATGTTTTCAAAATCATTATTAAAGTTTTTCATACAAAGTATTTTAAACTGACAAAAATTAATAACTGAAAAGATGTTAAAAATCTATTTCAGGTTGGAAAAATGCTTCACTTGACCTAAGATAATTTTGGGTGATTCATTTTTGTTCAGAAAATTGAAAATCCGTCCTTTTCACAGCTCTGTATCTCAGACTATTTACTGAGATTCTGATATTCACTCTAATCTCAGAAGCATCTAAAATACAATCAAAAACTATACATTTCCAGTGTGTATAAATGATTACCCTTTAAAAAATGCAATATTCATAAACAGAAAACCATACTCCAAATTCAACTGAGAACAAAAAGATCTGTATTTATGTTTAGGAACATAAGTTCTTAAATGAATGAAAGATTTTCTGACATGAACCATGAATAAACTTAAGAAAATATGCCTCTGCATATGTAGATGGAGATACTTAGCCATGCAGGCAAAACAATTCCTGAAGAACATTTAGCAAAATATAAAGCACAAAATTTACACAGTATTACTTATAAATGGCGCCTTTTTTAATGTATTACTCACACCATAATAATCTGGTTAAGGAATACCTTCTCTAATTGGTAGCAGAGTAGCACTCTTCATTTAAAGGCTTCACATAGGAAAGGTAAGGGCATTAAAGCTGGCCATGACTTTCTATATAATCTTACCTAAAGATTTTGACCAGCCTTCCAAAACACAGGAATAAAGGCATTACCTGATATAGGGCAAGTGTAACTTACAGTCCCAAGCATAAACCTAAGCAAAAGACACATCTGGTCACAAAAATGAGCTTCAGACAGTACAGAAATGGTGTGAGAAGAAAAATATGGGTGCTAGCTATCCTGGGAAGAAGATGGCTAAGAACTTAAGGATCTCTGTTCTCAGTAGAGAGTGGGAGACAAGTGTCTCTTCTGTGTTATACACACACAGAAGAAGGCACAGCATTTCTTCCTGTCCTCAAGACTCCTGATACATACGTGAGAAACACTACTGAAATTAATGGAAGTAGATCAATGTGAAACCTGGTATGACTCAACAGAGAACTTGCCTCCAGTCCCCGACGGCAAGAATCAAGCTCTTCTCTCACTCACATTATAAAGTTCTCAGCTACCACCTGATACATTCATACTGAATTTTGCAATCTCCTTGTAAGAGTGCCAGGTTGCTTTAACAGATACTGCATTATCTACAGATCAAACTTAGCCTCAAGTCTGTCACAGTTCAAAGGAGAAAGTGTCCCAACAGAGAAGCTCAATAGGGAGAATCAGCAAACCTAGACTCTCTTCTCACTGCTAACTTCACTGTGTTCTTATGCTTGCAACACTGATATTTCAAGTTTTGTTTTAGAAAAGAAAATTCATTAAATGCTCATAAAGTATTCTGGGATTTTCAGAGGGAATAGTTACCAATGTTCAATATTATTAGAAATAGCATATGGAATAAGCTGAAGTAATCTATCTCTATCTCAATTTAAGTCAATATAAACATTTTTGTATCATCTCTCCAGCATAATCTTCCTGCTAACTGCTGGTAAATGGCTGCTTTCTAAGACTGGTTTAAAAAATTGTTTGCACAATCAAAACTGCATCATGTGCATTTCAAAGAAGAGTAGAGCCAAAAGCTAACTCTAATTCCACCCTCCCCTGCCTCACCCAGTGAAGTCCACAGTAATGTACATTTTCAATTACTCTCTTCCATTCAAAATTCAACAAACTGTCATATTAGCAACCATTGTGGCTCGTTGGCAAAACCCAACACTACTGTTACACAGAAACTGTGAAGACAAAAAGAGTGTCATTTTTCATTGTAGAACTCCGTCCAGCAGCAACGGATGGCACAATTTTGGCTATATAGTTCCTAAGCAGAGCAGGGTCATTTAAATACAATTTTCAAGCAATCACTAGCTCTGCCTCAGAAAATATAGTAGCATCCAATATCTAATTATTATCCTGAAACATTCTGCACACTGTATCTCAGAACAACATGAAGACAAACTTCTATTTGTCTCTTCAAACATTGAACAGTTTTAATGTTATGATAAATCAGATTGAACTATAATTAATAACTATCAGGTGCAGAATATTATTATACTAATTCATAAAGCACAATTCACATTTTCTAGTATGATGAATTATCTTGCTAATGAGGGCTGAAATATAATAGAGTAGCTAATAGACAGACTCTTTTAACTCATGTAATGTAAGTTACTTCATACTCAGTTACTTAGTTTAATCAGGAAAACTATTACTGTATTATATTTTCAAGTGCCTTGGGGAGACAGCATCTCTTTTGATGGAAGGCAAGGTTACTTGGGAATAACAGGTCATCTTCATCAACCAAGTATGTCACCTACATTATCTCACGAATTCCACATGTTTGGGAACATACTGAGCAATGAATACCAGCCAGCTGGTGGGTGGTAACGTGCAGCCTCACTGCCTACACAGTCACTGCATCTAACTCCACAGTTAATAGAATATAATTTGAGATAATTTATTTCCTAAAGAGTAGAGAGGTAAATTGTCTCAGATAGAGTACATCCATATGGGCAGTAATCAGAGGAGGGCTAATCCCCCATTTCTTGTTTCTGTTGCCATACTGTGGGTCCCCCCATTGTATTCAAAATGGGGACAATAAAGGAAAAAGATTGGCCAGAATCTCATAAAGATGCATTCTCTCTCTCAAGCTTCAGGAAAGGTAGAAACACTGCACCAAGGACCAGGAAAAAATATGACTCTAAGTTACTATATAACACATATGACCAAAACAAGTTCTGAATTAGAACTGCATGAAATGTTTGCAGCAGAATATGACAAAATTATCCAATATATGATTGAATTCACGTGCTGTTATAAATTTGCACAAGGAAGGACTACTAGAGTTAATGGAACTCAACTGAACAATGGCCAGGGTGCACTTTTTACATGTCACAGCACAGCTCAGTTCCTAAAAATCTGAGAGGCCTGACTATATTTTTCAATTTTCTTGAACCCCAAGCTCAAAGCTGTACTGCTGTCCAGTGAAAGACAATTAGGGAAACATTTGCAGCAACCCTAACAGATGAAAACCACAGTGCTCTGCACAGCTCTTTTCTGCTAATGCAGTCCTGGTCACATCTGGTGCTTCTTTCATCCTAAAACAAAGATAAATTTATATGCAAGAACAAAGAGATATGCATGTCATTTGGTGTTATTTTACAAAAGAGAATTAAAAAAAAAAACTTTCTGGTTTTCCCATGTCAGCAATCAGAGCTTTAAATCCATGAAAGGAGATTTGCATTCATTATTTAACCACAAGGCAAGACAACATTTTTAGAAAGTGTCCAAGATTGACTAAACTTCCCTTTGGGTCTCCTTTCAGACATATCTTCTGCAACCCTTCACACTACAAACATTCCACTAGAAAAATGCATCTGCTGGGTTTTAAGATCTCTGCAATGCACCTTATTAGCATATTATTTTCCTAGCCCACCCCCAATCAATAATACTTACCTTTCTGTTACAGCATTTGATAGTTCTTAATCCACCCTACAGTATCTCACTCAGCCTGCAGCTCTGGATGTGTCCTGATTTTAGAGCTTGCCATCCCTGAAAATACCTCAGATAATTGTTTGATTCTCTTCCTAAATCCACCAGCAATTTTGGAAACTCGCATTACAAATAAAATTATGAATTTCTTTAGCTTAAAAACTGCTGTTATTAATTATTACCATGGAAAATGTTATTTAGTGACTTAGGGCCTGATCCTGTTTCCACTGAACTCAATTGCAGGACTCCCGTTGCCTTCAGAGGAAGTAGGATCAGGTTTTAACCTCCAAAGTCTTAAATACATTGTTAGTAGAATTTGAATGGGCTTTACGATATGATTTTGCTTAATTCAAACATCCTGTAAGAGATCAGCACATTCAAATGCTGCACTCTGACACTAAAATACTGAACAGTGGGAAAAAGCTGGAGGTTATTTTGCTTCTGCATTCTGTGGTGTGTGTCAATGATTGCAACTGCTGCAGGGAGTGCTATAAATAAAACTGCTGCAGGTAACTCCTAGTACATGGTCTGGTGCTGGGCAAAATTTCTCATAAACGCAGCAGGACAATCTGAGTAATCTAAGAATGCAGAAGGAAATGGGGTGGTGGGGTAAATATTTTTGGCATTATGCGGGTCAGGAACAAGACTTTAAATCCCTTCTTAAACTTCTGCTTGTTCTGCAGAAACCACCATAAGCAAACCACTATAATAAAAACAGCCTTATTCCCGCACCAAATAAAGAGGAAAAAGCCTCATATACAAAAATTCAGGGCGTATTATAATTGACCTTTGCCACATGAAGATTTAAGTCCCATTCTGGGAAATCATTACTCACATGCTTGATCAACTGTGTGCACCTCTGTGCCCCACTGACTTCAATTGGACTGGCTTCACATGTGAAGTTAGGTATACGTATAATTACGTTTAGGATTATCACTTCAGCTGTAAGCTCCCTGGGCCAGCCTATGTCTACATCATTATCCATTACTAAGCAGAGCCCGTAGTAGCAAGTAACGCTGTGATAATTGTGTGCCGAATTATACAGCTCACAATAAGCAAAATAGAGCACTTGGATTCTGTTCACATATAATTATTGTTATGATTATTTTTAAACTGTAAGCACTTCCCACACCAAGTAACGCAACTGCTTAAATTCATCTCTGGGCAAAACATGTGTAACTCTATTTACTTTACAGATCTATTTCATATGGTTTGAATTATGTCTGGTGGCTGCACATTTAGACTCCAATTTGGCAATCAGAGCCACATGTGTTGACATGTAAATTTACACAGACTTAAGCCAGAATCTGCTTTTTTGACAAAACTGAACATCTGATCTCCTTTCTCAGAAACATCAATACAAGTAAAATCCTGTTGACTTCAGTGGCAACTACCTAAACCTTATACCACTTAGAGATAGCTACCAGCATTACAGTATGTCAGAGAGTATGTCTACATCAGCATTTTTATTTCAAATCCGGAATTCATTTTGCCTCTCTATTCAACACATTTTGCCTTACACTGCAGGGCATTCTCAGGTTGTGCAAACTTGATTCCTCCTGGTTGAAACTAGGCTAGAAGATGCAGTCTCAGTGCATCTACTGTGCTAATCAGCTGCTAATGGGCATTCAGGCCATGAGACCAGAAGAGAGCTAGTCAAAATGAAATCCCCAGCACTCATGTGATGAACATTGAATCCTCAGCTTTAACAGGATCAACCTACAGATCAGCTTCTGCTTTTAGATCTTACCGGAACACTCAGGCATCCATATTTTGTTGCCTATTACATTCACTCTACTTATATTCTTCTGTACTAGGATTTGCGTAAATACATTGATGTAAATACATCTGATCAGATGGTCCTCTTCTATATATGGACAAGCCTAAACATGGACATATGTATGTATGTATTAGTTCCTTCATACTTCAATTTCAAACTCTACTGCAAAGACATAAGTAAATGCCGATGAAAATGTTTGAGTGCTACATTAGGTTCTGCTAAATTGAACATAGCTTCACCCTAACTTATCTACTGGGTTTTGTTACTAAATGGTTAGCACCAACTGTTAATACAGGTACTATTGCAGTCTTTCTACTAGCACTGTAAACATTTCTCTTAAATCAGCAGTTCTCACACTAAGATATCTATGAGGAAATCAAAGATATCTGAATCAGAACATCCTTTTCACTCACTACTCCCAGTCTCTATAGCAATTTGCAAAACCCAATTTGTCCTTTTGCTCAGTTTCACTAATCCAAGATGAAGATCTTAAAATCTCCCAAGTGGCCTTTAATTAATGGCTGACATGAATACACAAACACTTTCACTCAGATTGACAATGGAAGTAACAAATATATCTGCAGTCCCTTAGGATTTATTGACAATCTTTGCTCAAAGTATGGCTTGCAGAAATGTTGCTTATTTGCCCTCTAAGCAGTCAGAACGCCTTCTTATTCAAATACTGATATAACTTCAGCAAGGGAGATGATAACAGTTTAGTTCACATTTCTTCCGTTCTACTTGGCAAAGAAACACGTCAAGTATACCTAATCTCTGGTAGGTATAGATCGTTTAGATCTCAGGCTTCAGCTCTTGAAGCATTTCCTTAGGAAAACCTTCCTTTCTGCAAAATTCTTCCTTTTTCATAGAATCATAGAATGGTTAGAGTTGGAAGCAACCTTAAAGATCATCGAGTTCCAATCCCCCTGCCATGGGCAGGGACACCTCCCACTAGACCAGGTTGCTCAAAGCCCCATCCAGCCTGGCCTTGGTAAATATCTTTTCTAAAGATATAGCATCACAGATGTAGAAAGACAGGCCAAAGCCTCATTCGAAAATGGAAAGATAATTTGTATATTTCCCACTGCATCATAGATGTTAATTCACTGTGTGTACAGCCGCTCTGCCGCACCATTACACATGCACTTGATGACTTCCTTGACATCTGCATTAGTTGCGTTAACAGAGATGTCAGAGGAATGTACTCATTTAGAGCATTATTGACAGGATCAGAATGCCATTGCTCTTTCTAATACCACTTCCTCCTTCCCATGGTTAGCAAGCCTGTTTCTATTTATAACAAAAATAGAATCTGTTTATAAAAGATCTCTAATCCCACTTTCTTTATGGGGGCTCACATGAGTAAGCAGGGTAATGAGTATTTTTACAGGCTACTGGAAGTTTGCTGTAGTTGGTGTTCGGAACATGCTACTTATTTACAGGGATCCCACTCATGAGCACAATGGAGCATCGCTGCAAATGGCAAGATTCTCTCTATGGCAGGCTCACACCAGAACCGCTCTGTGGACAGAAAGGGACCAAGTCACATAAGTCATGCCTCTGCTGTCACAATTTAACAGACATAAAATAAAATAAAAATAAATATGGCTATATAAAGCAGCAGCAGGATCGCACAGAATTCAGTATGACCTGGAGAAGCAAAGACGTAAAGTAAGAATATCTAAAGCAGCGTGGGATCTGTCCTGAAATATAAACAAAATACTCTTACAGCAAGTAAGGTATCAACTAAGCTGTACAGATGAGATAAAGAAAGACTCCAGGACACTGGATGCCTCAGATGCATCCTGTACCTCCCATTCGGTGGGATATGTAACACAGCATTTTTCCATAGACTTCATGGGTACCTCATAGGCCTGGGCTTGTTCAGCTCAGCAGTGGGAAAGGAATTTCATAGAAAAGAATGTTTCATTTCACAGAAACTGCATGTTGGAAAAAGACTATTTGCAAGTTTGCTTGAAAGCTGAGAAAAAGTGTGGGTGCTCTTTTAAAACAACAACAACAAAAAAGTGAAAAACGTATAATTACTTCATAGCAGTTAGTACAAGTAACAATACTGCACAAATTGCAGTGATTACAAAATCCTCTATAAATATGGTTAGCACTGTTCTTGACAATAATTAGTGAACAGCACCTTCTCAATAGTATCGTGATTAATATTTATTCTGATGTGGTTTTTGTTCTGGAAAATGGGAGGAGACAAAAGGAAAGGGAGATAACATTCTGAGAGCTGAGTATGTTTGAGGAGCAGAACCAAAAGCATAGAAAAATCTGCTTTATTTTTTTGCTTACTGTCATTCCTCCTATCCTCAAAAAGGCAATGCAAATAGTGCTTTACTGGTTTTAAAAGTAAAGCCAGAAATTATGTGGAGTTGGGACTGCTGAATTATTTATGAGTTCTGATTGAATGGGATCATTATCTCTGTCCTTACAAGCTAATAAATACTGTCTAATGCCTGGGTACTGTTTTGATCTAGTAGTGTCAGGGAAAAAAAAAAAGAAAAAAAAGAAAAAAAAAGAAAAAGACTTCTTCTTTGCAAGCTAGAGCCTAAATTAGGGAGGAGCTCCCTGATGAGTTCATTGCAGGAAAACCATGGGTTTTTTTCCCTTCCATTGACTACAAGGTTCACTGTGCAGTTCTCAGTTTCATTTGCTGCAAAGGCATTTTAACTTAGGCATGAGGTTAAGATATTGCTCAGTGGCATCTATACAATGACATATCATTTCTTATTCCTTTCCTATTTTCAATAGTCTTACCCACCCCCTTTACCCCTTCCCTCCCCACACCCGCCCCACTTTCTAATATCTCACACCTCACAGTACAAAATACCCAAAAACTAGAATACTTTCTGAGGCAGTCAGAGCACAGGAAATTATTATGCTATCTAATCATCTGCCTGTCAGCAGTCAAATCATTTTAAATTGCATTGTTCTGTGATTTATTTCAGGATTGATTGTGGTGGGTCTATACTCACTTGATTTAATATCACTATAAACTAAACGTTATATGGAACCTAAATTAAGGTTCTGCTTGGAGAGCTATCAAAGAAGAAGGTGAATTTGTTAGAGGTGCAATGCCAAACAATGTTTGCTGATAACATTTAAAACAACAAAATGGTTTTTAAAACCCACATAAATTAAAATTAAAGCCAAGATATTTCATTGGATAGCTTTCCGCATGCTTTCTTGAGGATTACTTTTGGAACAGGACTTGCTTCAATAAGAGGAAATAATTAGGATATTATCACAAGTTTAAAAACCCTTCATAATTAGATAGGGATTAGTAACTTCGTTTTCATATGATTAACACAATAAAACCCATTTTTCCCCAAAGTAATCAGAGGCCTATTAAGCAACATGAGATCATATATCAAGGGGCCTTTTTAGTAATTCAGCAGTTTGTAACATATACACTGGCTGAAAGTCTTCCACAAAGCCGCTGGCTTCATTCTGTCAAGAAAACTTACAGTTTTGGGGTGCATTTATTTTGAGGTCTAACACAATCCTTGAAATTATGCCATTTAATTAAGGAATTTTGTAACAAGAGTTAGAGGTGTGTGAGCAGCTAGAGAAAAAGTGTGAACAGTGTCTCAAATAACATATCAGTATTGGAAGTCTCTGCTCTTCTCAGTTTAGCATGGGAGGACCCACCAGGTACATCTGGATTTTAAGGAGTAAGCATCTCCTAATAATTGGCACACTTCAAGCTTACAAATGCTTAGTTTTACCATATTTTGTTAGTAAAATAATGTTAAATGCTTAGCTCTGTTATGATAACTAGGCTAAATATGAACCGAATTATTAACACATTTGCTCAAACACAGCTCAAACAATAAGTAATAAAGAGCAGATGCGACGTAAATTTAGCTTCCTGAGTCTATTCAGTGGAATAATTCTCCAAACGTTACCTTTTTAGTCTCCCTTTTTAGTGCTTTTAACTGCAGTGAAAATACAAAATTGTTCCTTTTGTTGTTATTAAGTAGGAACGTGATCACCCATTCTGGCTTTTCCGCATTTCCTGCATATGATGCCAGTCATTGCAGCCAATGAGACCTTCAGACAGTAGCCATTATCTGTCACACTCCTGGACCAAAATAACAAATAATATGCCTGGAGGTGCTGCGTTTTCTGACTGCTAGTTTCCCCGCATGGCATATGCCTAGATAGACTCAGATGAGAGGTGATTGCACAAAACCGTGATTGTGAGATGACTTAGCAGAACCCGTGATGATGTCCTAATGGCCTCCTGCGGAGGGGAACAGGGGTAATTGTTTGTCAAGGGAAGGAACACATTTGTAAGGAGGCATCCTCTGCAAACCAAGCAGCCACGTGGAAAAAAGAAAGGGAGAATCACAGTGCAGCAAGGCTGCATTCGAACCTAATAAAATGAACAACAAAAAGGTGAAAAATGAAACAAGGTATTAAACGACCAGATTAAAAAGGCTGTTACTGGTGGGCTCTGGATTAAAAAGAAAAGAAGTTGTCTGTAGGCAGTATGGTTCTTTCAAAATGATTAGGTGAAATTCTGTGACTCTCAGCAAGTAAAGTTAACGCAACAAACCCAGGAAATGTAAGTGCATTCCTCCCAGCAAAAATGGGCAAAGAGCAGCCAAGCTCCCTGTATGTCCTCACTTGTAACAGGGTGACTTACTAGTCACCAACCCTTTACTGCAAAATTTTATTCTTCCAGTTTTTTAATCTTCCATTTAAAATATTTACTTTCCATGTGATTACCATATGAGAACTGACATCATCCCAACATCCTTTCTAGAGCAAAGCTATTGGAATGGAGAAATGAGAAACCATCAGTGTCAAGCCAGGCAATTAGGGCATCAGTCACATCAGTGGGAACTTGCCTTTAATGTCAGCTGGGGCAGAAACAGGCCCTTAGTGTATGTTAAGGACCTTATTTTATACTCTTTCAGCATCTTCTATTTGATCAGAAATAAAATGGAGCAAACAAGCTAATTGATCACATTCAGAATGAATTCCCCAGTCTTTTGAGCCTACATCTTAATTATTTATTTTCTAACTACAGAATAACAAACATTTTAATCTCAACAGAAGTAATATTTAATAGAAATAAATCAACTGTTTATAGCTTTAATGACCTACAGGCTACAAGAAAGAGTCAAAATTCTTTATGTTTCATAAAATCATCGGTACTCATTATTCCATTCCTTACCAATGGGCATCTGTCAAAGATCCACACAAAATAGGAGTTAGTTCATATACTAATATAGGAAAGCTGTAGGCTTTGTTTGGTTTATGTGAGTTTTTTGTTTTGTTTTGTTTTTTATTTGATGCCTCCTCAACTCCCTATAAAATAAGCAGAGCATTGAAAAATACCTCCTAATCAGATCTACCTGCAATCGAAAAAGCATCTACTGCAAGTAATTAAATGAAATTTGCAAACAGAATTGGACAAATAATAGCTCTTTTTGTCTTGATGGGTAACTTGGGCCAAATAGTGCTATAAAAATATTTCAAGAAAAAACATTACAGAAATCAAAACAGCAATTACTCTGCACCAACCTACAGTGAAATTGTTTCACTTCGTTTTCAAATAACTTATTTTAAAACCTTTTTCCCCAAATGGAGGTTGATTTTTAAAGAGGAAATGAATTTCTGAAAAGTTACATTAATTTAAAAATGTTCAAATGAAACATTTTGGTACACTCGGAACAAAACAATATTTTCATCTTTTCCTTTCTCTCCTGCTAAAATTATCCACTGTGATTAATCTAAATATTCAAATGCTTCTAAAATCTTTTTAAAATGCTACTTATCTCCCTAGAACAAGTGTTAGTCAGTCCTATTTACAAACATTTAGGATCAAGTTTTGAGTTTGAGTATCTCTCTTCAAAAATATACCAAAGATATGCTAAAGTATAAACTCTAAGACTTACATAGGGAATACTTCTCTCCAAATGAAAGGATTTTTAAGCACTGATGCAATGAACTCATTTTTATGCAATAAATTCAACACTGTGGGTGGTAGCATGACACACAGGCACATGTTTTTCCTACAGAAAATATCAGGCAAGAATCAGGAGCGTCAGTTAAGTAACCTGTGAAAGTATTGACCTGTTTGACCAACAACTGAAAAAAAGATGGCCATTCTACCCACAGTGGAGTGTTTCTTTTTGAAGGGAAAAAAGAATGCTTGTTGTTTTAGTAACTGTAATTACTTAAGAGTCTTCTTAGAGAAAAATACACAGGCTGCTAATGTGGTGCTGGTCACAAATTTATCTCAAAACTGTTTTAACAAGAAATTGGTTTAAGTATTTATTTACCAGGAAAAATTAAAATTGTATTGAAGAAACCTTAGCATTTTATTTTTCCTGAAAAACCGTAGGGGTTTGTCCTGCCTTAGATATTCACAAAGGTGAACTTCCTATAGACAAACTGGTCATGGGCAACAAGGAAGTATGTACTGTTGAAGAAAGAAGGGTTTGTTTTCCCAGTGACCTGCCCACATTCCCCCCGACCTGCCCAGAACTCCTAAGGCATACCTTCAGCATCAAAGCAGACCATGCAATAGCAATTGCATAACAGAGACTAAAGATGGCTTCTCTGAACAAACAGAACCAGTCTAACAAGTAACTTCCAAAAAATAGGACAGGTCTATATACCCCTTAATTAAAGCTTACATTTTTTATGAGATTGGAAAATTATATGAAAACTTTTTAAAAATATTAAAGCAACAGAAAAGATAAAAATAACTTTTTCTGTCCTAAAGTTTTTTCCATTGATCTTACAAATACGATTTAAAACCATTTTATTGCACCCCTTAAAGGTTTCTGTGTTTTTTTAATTATTAAAGCTATAGTTCTGAGTGAGTTTCCTTCTGTTGTAACATTGAAGACTATTTGCATCTAATTGCCAGGATACCAGCATATGCTTTAAAATTGAAGAAATATTTTAAATAGTGCTTTTATCCTATTAGTTTTGTAAATTATAAAGGTCAACAAAAAAAGTAAAGTGGCAGCAAAGCGCTGCTTTAGCAGCAGTTCTCAGGTACCAAACATTGTATTTCTTTCACCATACAGAAGACATTAAAATACACCTCAAGCTACCCTCATCCTGAGGCAGAAGCCAGAGTATGTATTTGGGTCTTTGCACTCACTGGTTTTTGGTGAGCTCTTCTACTCAAAAAAAACATAAGAAAATTCTTCAGGTCTCCTCCACCTTCTTCATAAAAGCTTTCTTAACTTATTGAACACTTTCTACTAATTCACTGAAATTTGGATGGAATAAAATAAAATATGCCACAGACTAACAGTAAGGAAAGGTTTCTTCTTTACTGTTTTATCTATTGCATCACGCTGATCTGTTAAACGTCACTATACATGAACAAAGTTAATGAAACAGAAAGAGGTAAAATTTGACATGCAATATCTGTGAGATATTTAAAAGAGATAGAAAAAAACTCCCTTGTTTTGGCATCAGATAGCACAAAAACTCAATAACGTATATCTTTTTCCCTGAAATCACATAGAATTGTTGCATGTAGCTTCAGATGAGACAGATAAAGTGTAGTAGAAACAAAGTCAGAAAAAATTCTAATAAGATTATACAATTTCAATGTTTTTGCAATGATACAAGGGTATACAAAGAACATTTTAATCTAGAATTAAGTGAACAAATCTCACAAGAGTTAGGAAACTCTGAAAGGGACTGAATGTCTTTGCAACTAAACACTAAATTATTTTTATTTAATAAAGAAGGGAAAAGGCTATTGAAAATAATGGAAAAATTGCTAGATAATTAAATATTGTGCATTCTTACGGACAGTAAAACCAGGTTGAGTGAACGTCATAATTTCTTTTCTGTATAAAGTAGTAAAAGCAGTAAGATGCAATTAGACCTGGAACACAAAACAGTACATCTGGCTTATAGCATCTTGAAAAGAAGACAACATGATAGGAAAGAAAAAGACATTATAAAATGTGGTGGAGGTACTGACCAGTTTGTATGACCATTCATTAAAAAAAATCAACCTACAGAGAAGAAATAAGACTTTTTATAGGAATTCTCAAAACTGAATTTTTGAACACAGGGAATCAATGCAAGAATAATTTGAAAAAGAAATAGCTGTGCTAAATGAAATCTAATTTCTCTCCTACATGCTTTACGTCAGCAGATGCATTAAAATACCAAGTACTAAGCATGTGAGTAATCATTTGTTGAATTGTGTCCAAATTGGTTGCTTGCCTGAAGCAAGTCAGATGAAGTAGATGTGGGCAGCTCAAACTCAAGAACAGCTATTTTCTAATTTTCTTTCCCTAATTTCAGACATTGCACCTTGTTCAGTTTACACCCCTGGCAGTCTACTAAATCATTCTTCTTGAGAACAAAAATAGCATAAACAGCCTAAATTCCACTTTACACAGAAGTGAGAACAGAAAGTATTCAGTTTAGTAGGCACTCCAAATGAAATATTTCCCCTCCAACCAGGCATTACCTCTCCGTTCCAGCTGTACTTTTCTCTTATTGTATAGTTCTCTTGTAGAACCTTGTTGCCTTGCTAGGAAAACATGCAATTAAATTAGCACACTGTCCAACAGTGAATCACAGCTAGCAGTTAGGGTAGGCAGCTCTAAAGATGTCTACATTACTTGTCCAGGCAAGAGGCAGGACAAGAGGAAATGGCCTCAAGCTGCACCAGGGGAGGCTTAGATTGGATATTGGGAAAGATTTCTTCACTGAAAGGGTTATTAAGCACTGGAATAGGCTGTCCAGGGAGGTGGTTGAGTCATCATCCCTGCAGGTATTTAAAAAATATGTAGACAAGGCACTTAGGGAAATAGTTTAGTGGTGGATTTGGTAGTGTTAGGTTAATGGTTGGACTTGATGACCGTAAGGGTCTTTTCCAACCTAAATGATTGTATGAAAGGTCATTGTTTTATGCTATTTCATACACACAGAGATGTTATCATAATGTGTTTCACTAATCTCTGCATATATATATGTACATACATATTCTGTAAGCTTCCCTTATTTAGCACTGAACTCAAATATAATTTTTGCACAGTAATCTATGTTGTATCTTGCTGATATATTTAAACTTTTCATTGTAATCTTAAAGTGAACACTAATCAAAAAGCATGTATGTAAGTATTTAAAATAGTTCATAATGTGATGCTCTTCAAACAGGTATCTCCTCCTGAGCATAAATGTGTTGTGATGGTCTTACACCAAAATAGGTTCATAAAGTGTGACTTGTTTTTTCTTTTTTCTAACAACTAGTTACAATATATTTGAGAGACTTTTCATGGAAAATTAGGGTAAAAGATATCAGTATCTTATGACTGACAGGTCACTCTTTTATTAGAGTTAGTCTTTAGGCTAACACTTGCCTACTGAAGTTCCAGTTAGAGCTACACTTTTTCACTTGGACCACACATCAAACGGTCAAGGGTCCCAAATAAGACCTGACTCCATCAAGAGCTGAAGGAATGGGGAACTTCACAGGTAGTTCTCAAATAGGATGTGACAACAAGCACCCTGTGCAGATCCAGCTCTGTGGAGAATTGGCTAGGGCTGGCCATATTAACTGATGACCTTCAAGATCATTTCTCTTATAAATCCTCAAGGCTGGCAAAAGTCCTCAAGACAGCATACAATATTGTAGCCCAGGAATGACACGAGTCAGACATTGGCCACGTGCCTGTCTCTGAGCCAATGTATAAGTCATAAGTATATAGAATGGAATTTTGTATTGAGAAATCTGTGTGCGACATCCAAGCCACTCACCTGGAAGCCCCCAGTTTGACCAAGGCAGGACAGGAATCTGAGGTTTCCAGACCAGCATCCCCAAGAGGGTGTCTTGTTATGTGCAGTTTAACCCCTCATCTGAGGAACTATCACGAAAACTGATACATTCTTGTAAAAAGTCTTTCCACAAATCAGATTTTTTTGGAAAAATAAATTAAGTATTTTCCAGTTCTTTCCACTGTGACCCAGTCTTACTTTCTTCCTGGCAGATATCCCTGAGAAATGGCATACAAAACAGAAAAATGTTGATTTGCCATGTTCTACCTCCGTCTGATTTAGCATAACACTACAGTATTTTTCTGTGTCTTTTATATCCCCAATCACTTGATTACCGAGTTGCATCATTGCTGAACCCTGGCCCATAAAAAAAAATGAGGGAACACAATGACAGTCAGCCAAAACAACACAAACAGCTGCTTGTCTAGACATATTAGCACTGCCCTGAAACCTTGGCAGGCTGGTGACATAATCTAAAAAAATTGGCACCACTATTCTTGAAATGTTTTATTGTGATTATGTAAATCTACTAATTTATTTTCACTGGAATGCATAAAAATGCGGGCAAAAGAAATCATGAATCATTTCCCTCTTGGTTCCTAACTAACAGTATGATTCAAAGGGAGGTATCTCCAAGCTTTTTTCTCTAATGAAAGACTCCCAAGAATAGTATGTTCTATAACATGAAGGGACAAATTAATAACAGTTATGATATAATTATTTTCTTTCTCTTATGTGTGCATATTGTGCTGTGGCAATTATTTGTTTATAAACCATTAAGTTACTTGCAAAGCCAATTTGATGTTCCACCTCTGATTTAATTAGTAGAAGACAGTCCCTTTGCAGCAAACAGAAAAGTTTAACTTTTAAAAAATTCCCAGTAGAATTTATCATTTCATTTCTTATCTTTTTTTTTTATATCCACGTCTAATTATAAATAGATGGCTTTGTTTAATTAACATAAACTCACACTCTGCAAAATTTGTAACAGCTCACCACCAATGACATGAAGCATTAATAGTCCCCACACAAACACTCTGTTCCTAGTTCCTCAAATTATGAAGAAAAATAAATGAATTTTAAAAAGGAAAGAAGACAAAGGGCTCTAACTTGACCGAGACATAAAAAGATGTTGATATCTGTAGTCAGAACAAGGAAGAAGCCTTATAGTCATGGGCTAGAACTCCGGGTACTTCACTTCCCCTCTCCTTGTTTGTATGATTTTTCAAAGTTACGCCAGCTTGTCAGTGATCCAAATTGCAACTTTTCCTGACTTAAACCCAATTGCACCTTTGAAAAATTAAGCACCTTTTAAAGTAGGGCACCTTTGAAGGCTGAGTCCTACACCATATGTCTCCAAGTTTTAATAACATTCATTGGGTAGATATACTGACTTTCTCGGCTGCTCAGAAGGGGTTTAGACCTAGACAGGATGAATAAGGGGATCAGAATTTGACCCCCTGTTTTTGTCACTTTAATATTTGGCATTTCTGTGGTCTAAAAAGACTAGGGAAATCATTTAAGAACTAATGAAGAGCTATTTACCTCCTAAATCTTCTTCCCTTGAGTAATGAAATAATTACCCTCCCATAATCATGGAAATATTCAACTTGAATCTTAAATTGAGCTGTTGTGAAAAGTGGTAGTGATGTTACATTGGTGATCACCATGGTAACGTTTGGAAACTGTGCTGTCGTCAAGCCAAGAATATAGTTTTGCTTTTCCCGTAAGAACAGTATAAAAGACCGTATCTGAACTCTTCCAAGATCCCATAATGATAAGTGAAAGCAAACATTTATCTGTCTTACCCACTGGGACAAAGGCTTAAAAAAAAAAAACAAACCTAAAAAAAACCTAAACAAAAACCCTTAAAAACCTCACAACCCAACCACCAGCACACTGCTGATAAACTGAATTAGTTTGTATTGTGATATTACTGTTTGTTAGTTTTGTTTTGTTTACTCTCTGTACATTAACTCAAGTTGAATCTCAAAGGAATAATGTGGTAGCATTACAAGGAGAAATCAAAAGATTTTATTTGCATAACTTAGATAATTAGACATCCTGAAAACTATTAGAGCAGTTACTTGCCTTCAAAACTGTGTCTCTTTTACAAATGAGCCGCCTCCTTCTGCTTGATTCTTTGATTTGTAATGTAGTATGATTTTCTAAACTGGCAGTGTTCACTTCAGACTACCCATCCCAAGTGCCCCAAGCCTAAATCTTGCTCACTGTTCAAGGGACAGCTCAAGGGACGATCGATACTAAGAATGTGGTATTCATCAAGAGTCTGATACAATGAAAGACCATACTGCGAATATTCACCCTTTACAGAAATGGTCTGAGATTAAAACCTCTTAGATTACGTAAAATATATAGGACAGTACAGAAGAGATGAGGCAGCTTTGCTATGTTTTTGTAGAAACTAGGATATTAACTCATTCACCACAAATAAGTGACTAGAGGCTTTATATCAAAACCAAAAGGGCTAAATGTCTCCCAACTCAAAGATTCTGTGATTTTCACATTGACAGCTGCTTTTCTGCCTAAATACTGCAGTACGAAAGCATAACTATTCAAAGGGAAGATTAAGTATCTAGGATACTAATTTTCATGGAATCATGGAATTATCAGAGTTGGAGGGAACCTCTAGAGATCATCTAGTCCAACTGCCCTGCTAAAGCAGGATTGCCAAGAGCACATCACTCAGGACTGCATCCAGGCAGATCTTGAAAATCTCCATAGAAGGAGACTCCACAACCTCCCTGGGCAGCCTGTTCCAGGGCTCCGTCACCCTCACCATGAAGTTTTTTCTCATATTTGAATGGAACTTCCTATGTTTCAGTTTGTGCCTGTTGCCCCTCATCCTGTCACTGGGATCCACAGAAAAGCATCCAGCTCCATCCTCCTTCAACCCGCCTTTTTTAGATACTTGTAAGCATTAATAAGTTCTCCTCTCAGCCTTCTCTTCTCCAGGCAAAAGAGTCCAAGCTCTCTCAGCCTTTCTGCATAAGGGAGGTGCTCCAATCCCTTAAACATCTTTGTTGCCCTATGCTGGGCCAGTTGAGGCAGTGCAGAGTAGAGGGGAGAAATGACCTCCCTCGACCTACTGGTCACACTTCCCTATGCAGCCCAGGATTCCATTGGCTGTCTTGGTGACAAGGGAAAATTGCCAGCTCAAGGATAGTTTACTATCTATCAGGACCCACAGATCCTTTTCCTGAGAAGTGCTCTCCAGCACATCCATCCCTAACCTGGTGCCTGGCATTTTTCCTCCCCAGGTGCAGGACCCTACACTTGCCCTTGCTGAACCTCATTAGGTATCTCTCTGCCCAACTCTCCAGCCTGTCCAGGTCACGCTGGATGCTGGCACAGCCCTCTGGAGTGTCAGTCAGCCCTCCCAGTTCAGTATCATCAGTGAACTTGCTGAGGATCCACTCTGTCCTCTCATCCAGGTCACTGACGAATATCTTGAACAAGCCTGGACCGAGTATCGACCCTTGGGGGACATCACTGGTTACAGGCCTCCAACTTGACCCTGCTCCATTAATTACTACTCTCTGAGTTCTGTCACACAGTCAGCTCTCAATCTACCTCACTGCCCCCTTGGCTAGCCCACAGTTCCCCAGTTTCCTAACAAGGATGTTATGGGAGACAGTGTCAAAAGCCTTGCTGAAGTCAAGGCAGGTGACATCTGCTGCTCTCCCCGCATCCAGCCATCTAGTTATAATATCATAGAAGGCTATCCGACTGGCCAAGCATTATTTCCCCTTGGTAAATCTGTGTTGGCCACTTCCAATGATTTCCTGTTCTCCTTTATGTTAAGCAGAATAGAGAAATTGAACTGTCAATGATGCTAGGGCACACACTGCTGTGGAAATGGTAGACAAGTTGCCCAAACTGCATGTGCAATTTACAACTGAAATAAGGAGGATTATTTTTTTTTCTTAAAATGTACAGTTCATTAAAAATCCAGATCAGAAAGGAGGTATACTGCTTGCAAATTACCAGGAAGTGGAGGATTACATTGTCCTGTAAAGGACATTCTTTCTACTGAAGAATGAATATACCTGAGGAAAATCTACCATTCACTCATTGGGCAGCATATGGAAAGCTTCCTGCGGGGAAATAGCGAGCAGCAGATGAGGTGAGAACAGTAATAAAGGCAACATATCCAGGCTCTGGAAAGATTCTCAATTTCTCTTGATCTAACAAGTGATCTACAGAGTGCATAGTGGATTTCTAAAGGCCTAACCTTCATCTAGTGGTTTCTGAATTAAATTATTATCTGATTATGATGGGATTCACATCTCTTACCTTCAGCAACCTAAAACCTAGGAATCTAGTACAAACTGGTTTTCTTTGTGGCCAGTGACAAACAATGAGTGGGTGGATATACAGAAGTTAATATATCCTGTCTTAAACACCCCTCGACATCCACAGGGCAGTTGTCCCATGTTGTCTCTACCTATTCTCTATTTTGCACAGGGAAGTTTTATCTCCTAAATTTTGCATCGTATCTGCTAAACTCTGAATTTCTTAAACAGCTGTTACTACACATGAACTCCAGCCTTAACCAAAAAGACGACTATCCACACCTGCTTATCGACAATATCAAGCCTAGGATGTGACTACTGCAATGCCAACATTTGGCCTGAAGCTCTCTGCAACCCAGAAGTTACAGTGACAAACTGGACCACTGCAAAAGGCAGGCAAAATTCTGTCCTGGTGAAACAGAGGCAGAGGCCACAAAGGATTCTTCTGTCTGCTTAGCACAGAAGGAAAAGATACAGATACCACAGAAGGAAGTAGAGCTCAAGATTACTTTGACGGATGTAAAGAGGTGCTAAGGCAGAAACAGCATGTGGTATCAAGTGAAAAAAAAAAACACCTTCTTTAGCCAAGTACAGATAAGGACAACTCACAGACTTTTAGAGTGCTCCAAAGGCATAGATCAGTGTGGAACATTAGCCTTTGAGCAGCACTTCTTTCTTCTATGGACAGCAGGGGCATCTGACTAATACAAGATCGCCTACAGTTCACTCTTGGAGACTTCTGAAGCTGTAAGAGGCCTCTTTATTCCTGGAGAGCCTGGGATAACCATTTTTACAGATGACATACTTATAGTAGACTATGGTCGCGTGAAAGAAACAGCAGATTTCTTCCCTGGAAGAAGTTCAGAATCAAACATCCCTTTCACTGACTCCACTATCCAAGCCATTTTAAAGGTGCTTGTCAGTCTGTGGTCACCATCCTTCTTGAAAGCCTTCCTATTTTCCTAAACATAGCACTTTCAAGTAATAGCCCTGTTTGCCTGTTTGTCTCCTCAAGTGGGGTCAAATGGATTATCCTCTCATGACCCCTTCCCAGAGCTGCTCTCTGGAACAATCCTCATTCTGGTCAGGAGACCAAAGGGGGCTCAGCACACCCTCAGAGCCTGTCAGTAAATCTGTGGAGACAAGAAACAGCTCTTTCAAAAGTAAACTTTTAGTTCTTTGCCAAAGAATACACAATTCAGGAAAATGGGTCCAAAGCACAGAAGAATATTATCTAAATGTTTCATTACCTCAGCGCAACCATTTTATTCCAAATAAAGATGGATCCAGCTCATTTCTGCCTCTCCTGGAAGACACAGCTGTTTTGCTTACAGCACTGTCCTCTCTCTGCCTGTGTCTGTCTGTGCAACCTGCTGACAAAGCCGCCTTCTCTTTAATAAGAAGTGTAAGGGTTGAGGAAAAATAAGCCTAGTCCACATAAAGAATTATCTTTTTTAGGTCAGGTACATGACGCATGTATTCACGAATCAGTTTCTTCCCCAATACCTACTCCAGGAGTATTATATAGGATAGATTCTTATCCTTGCCTCATTCTCAGTCCCTTTGTTTCTTTCAGAATCTCTTTGATTAACTCTGTGCTGGCTAATAGATAATTAAGGTCTTTTTATTTATCAAAAGTAAAGCTTATGGCTGTCTTATACTCCTTAGAGCCATGTTAGAGTTTAGGGTGTATTTAATGAATAATTTATAAACTGAATGCTTTACAGGCTACAGTTCTCACGTAAAGAGACAAATGCCATACATCCATCATTCAAAGGTACACCCTGCTGGAGAATAGGTTTCTGCCTTGATTTTGGAGCAGTAAACTCATCACTCACTTGCTATTTGCTTGTCTTGGCCACAGGATTATATAAGCAAGAAAATGCCATGCAATTAAACCTNAGGGCTCTCTGTCCTTCGTTTCTGATTTGCTCAGACCCACGACAACTCCTTAGAGCCATGTTAGAGTTTAGGGTGTATTTAATGAATAATTTATAAACTGAATGCTTTACAGGCTACAGTTCTCACGTAAAGAGACAAATGCCATACATCCATCATTCAAAGGTACACCCTGCTGGAGAATAGGTTTCTGCCTTGATTTTGGAGCAGTAAACTCATCACTCACTTGCTATTTGCTTGTCTTGGCCACAGGATTATATAAGCAAGAAAATGCCATGCAATTAAACCTTTTGCACTGAGTGTTCTGACAACAACTCAAAAGATCCCCTTG
This sequence comes from Thinocorus orbignyianus, assembly GCA_013400375.1. Taxonomy (NCBI): domain Eukaryota; kingdom Metazoa; phylum Chordata; class Aves; order Ciconiiformes; family Thinocoridae; genus Thinocorus; species Thinocorus orbignyianus. The sequence continues at coordinate 455,478 of VXBW01008316.1, read as the reverse complement.
AGAGCTAAAAAGAAAACTAAGAGTTCTGGGTGGTCACTGTGGGTGGCAGAGTGTCTGGCCCTACCCTATGCCTTCCCAAAGCAGTAGGGTATGGTCTACACACAGCCAGACTATTCACATCTCATACTTGGGGGACACATGCGCAACAGGAGTAGATTCCCTGTATGTGGAGAGTAAGGAAAGAAAGGAAGAGACATTTAATCATCAGCACAGTGCATCTGAAAATACTTCCATTATTCATACTTTCATGAAGTAGTGCTCAGAGTAAGAGCTCATCAGGGAAAAAAGTGAACTACTAGCAGCTCCCTCGTGCTCAGGTTTGCACGCGATTGCTCAGATTAGAATTTGTCACTCATTTTACATTCATGTAGGAGATAAAGTAGAAGCAAACAGCAGGAAACAATACAAAATGTCATCTACCTGTGTCCTACCAAGGGAACAATTGTCCTTAAAACCCACCCATATTAGGTACTTGTTTGTTTCTAAATGAACACTGAGTATCCATAGCTGCCTCTGATAGCTTATTCTAGAGATTTTCACACTACAACATTAATATCCCTTATTAATAGGATGTTTTTAAAATATATAGCCTGCATTATGTTGAAGCCCACTTTGCCTGTTCTTCACAGACACAGAGAACAAACTATTTATTTTCTTTTTATAGCAGCTATTTCTTTATGTGCTGCCTATAGTCATATACTTACACACACAAACACATTTCAGTAGAAATTTATTTAGGCTCAATTACCCCTCTTCCAACCATTTCTTGTAGGTCACAACTTCTGAAAACTCTCACTGCCCTCCTCTGGACCATTTGGTCCACAACTTACATGAAGCAGAGTATCCAAAACTGGAAACAATACATTGCTCCTCATGTTTATATCCTAGTACTTAATTCGAAATTTTTGCAAGAGCTTGCCAGTTTTTACTTGCCTCTGATCCATGGTCCACCATGACCACCACATTACTTTCTGCAAAACTCTTATTTCACCAGTACTCTCCACATAGATTATATAAATTTGTAAATCCCATGTCTCACTCCCCATTGGGAAGTCCTCTTATCTTGGTAGCACCTGCAAATTTAATAAGCTAGGCTCTAGCCCATAAGTCAGGCCTTTAATGAAAGCAAGAATATTACCAGACGCAGAACAGAAACCCTTCGATGCTCACACAACATATATTTTGATAGTGGACCATTGTTAGCTACTTGATGTGCATGTCTATATATTTTGGTGCCTTTCAAGCAGTTGGAATAAACCTGGGTGTTCTGTAAACTCCTTACTTCTCTGCCTCTTTATAAATAATTGCTATATTTGCATTTTCTAGCATTTTCTAGGTAACTTGCCTGTCCTCCAGAAGTTCCTACAGGTAACTGTTAGAGGCTCTTAGAGTTCATCAACCAGCTCATTAAGTATCAACAACAAAGTTCACCTGCCCAGCTGGCATGAAAACACCTAAATTTTGTAAACACTGTGTAAGCTCTTTCTTCCTTATTCTTTCCTGTTGGTGCTGATATTAGGCCACCTTATTGCAGCTGACCTTTATACTGAAATCTCACACAAAAGGCACGACACTTGAGTCCTTCCACTGTCACCCTCAAATAGCATTCCCATTCTCCTGAATATCACCTCTGATTTATAAGCTTGCAGTTGGCCTTAGCAAGCTGACCTAGTTTCTACTTTGTGCAATCTTCCTTCTCGTGTCTGAAGTACATGAAAAGCTCTTGATTTAGCCAGCTCAGGCTCTTACTGTATTTCCCATCTTTCCTCCTCAATGGGATAATTTGCACTGTGCCTGTAGTGTTTCTTTAGGGAACTGCCAGGTCCCTTCTTACCTTCTCACCTAGACCAGCCTCCTAACAATCCTATCCCTACTGTGTCTGCAGTAGACATATTTAGACTAATATTATTTCTGATCAAGGATCACAAAAATCAGGCTTGTACTAAAATTATTTTTTGTTTCAGCTATTGAACTGTTGGATAAACAGATTTTTCACTTCATCCAGGAGTGGCTGAATTGATCTATACTCTTCCACATCTCCTAAACAGCAGCTTTCCTTCCAACATTTTTAAACTATGGAATAATAATATGGAATTCACTACAAGTGAAGGATTCAAACAGTCACTATTCATGACTTCCAGTAAAAATAACATACTTACAGGTGAAAGCTGTACAGTTTATTTTTCTTGAGATGCTAGTCTAATGATTCCAGTCTCTCTTTTCTTGGGTATCTTTGGCTCCAACCCATTCAATCTTTTTCCTTGAATTCATTTTTGTCAATATCATAAGCACCTTCTGGTATTGCTGCACACAAATAACAGACACAAAGAGCAAGAAATGTAACGTACTACAAAACTAGATCGTAGCTCAATCTTTTAGATCTGCATCTATTGAGTTCTGGGTTTTAGGGGGTTGTTACTGCTTTTGACAGTTTTATTCAACTGCTTTTGATAGAGTTACTAAGGTTTAGATTCCCTTCACTTTGAAGTGACCCCAAGCTCCTAACTTGAAGTAAGCACGACTTCTTTTAGACCAAACATGAAAGTGTGAGAATTTTCAGCGCACAATACAATATTGGGAAAAAAATATCCCAAACTATCCAATAACAGTGATTTTTAGAGCAAGAGGGACCAAGGATTGATCCTTATACTCTAATAAAGGTTATAGTGGAGACATAAGGAGAGAATTAAATAATCTCAACTTTTCAAAGCAATCTAAGTAATTTTAAAGCATCTATGTCATTGACTTATGCTTTTATTATTTAGCCACCTTTAAAAATCCCTGCTCTATACTATCAAATTATTAGTGCTCCCTGTTTCTAACATTACCGATAAAGCACAGATTGCCTGGAACTGGGCTGCTGTTTATAATGCAAATTAGCAAGCATTTTTTTCCCCCATAAAAAATGATTAATTTACAAAGTTTAGCAAGTTTACATTCTGGTCCAGACAAGATAAATCATTCACACAAAATTATACTGAAATCCAGTCAACATATCTTTGGTAAATATGCTTTGAAGTGTCGGAAATGAGATAGCTGGCAATTTTTAATTTCCTCCTCCCCACTCCCAAGTTCTTAAGAGAACAATACCTGTATATACCAAGTTTTCCTAAAATACCATTTTCAAAGAGTTCACAAGGTAAACATAATTTAGAACACCTTGATCACAAGTGATTGTTGAAAATGAGCTTCATACTGACAAAAATATTCCGTACTTCAACTACTCAGGGTTCAAGACTTGAAATAATTTCACCCAACTGACATTCTAACATCAAGGCAGAGCTAGGAAAGACAAAAAGCTACAGATATGAATGCAACAGCTTTAAACCATCACACAGGAACTGAAAAAAATGGGTTATCTACATAAGCTATTGTCTGGTTTGTAATTTGCAGATCACCTAATAACAATGCAAATATCTGTATTTCTCACAAAATATATAATTATTAAAAAAAATCTGTTATTTTAATTATCTCTAATTATATACATGTATTCAACTTTAACTGCATCCCAAGGCGAAGTTATGTCCTCAACATGCTGTGCCATTCTCCAAGTAAAGGGCGGTACATGTGTTTGATGGGCCAGTTCTGTCCTGAAAGAGAAGCAGGAGCATTTAACTGCACCTACTCAGACAACATCCAAGAAGCAACTGTGGCTCAAAGTAACACCTTACATACCATTTTCTCATTATTCTGAGTAGACAGAGTAAAATCCATGTTCTTTGCTAAGAGCATAGGCAATGTGACTTTTCCTAGATTTCCTGCTGCTACCAGGACAAGAGGCTTAGAGTTGCTTCTCAGTCACTCCTCTGGCCATCACTGGTCCAAGTCCTCAGCCACGACCATGTGGGAAATGGCACTAAAGACAAGAGTTGCAACAGCTTCACATTGCAAATCCGGAGGTCCAGCCTGCAGATGTTGAATTAACATTCGCAATTACTCTGTCCTAAATCTTCTCTTGTGTATTATCAGCAAATAACTAGCATATAGGTATGTACTGCACTGCAAAGAGAGGAGGAAGAGGTCTTTGGGTGGGGATGTGCTCCACACGGAAACTGGTGGCTGCTTCAGTGACCAGGGAGCCCAGACCAGTCCCTTCTAACCCTGTTTCCATGTAGCACTGCGAGAAGCTGTTCTAGCTCTAGAGTTTTACAGCCTGGGCTGACAATGAAAACTTTTTTGGAAGGCTATCTAGAGAAAGCCATTATTTATTTACACAACTCACCACTTGAAAACAGGATTTTTCTCTCTGATTAATTTTATCGATACAAACAACTTGTATTATTCCCCTATAAAAGTTAATAAAGAGCAACACATGGTACTTGAATTCATGCCATTGGCAATACCACAAAATGTTAATTGAAACAGCAACAACCCACTAGCTTGTTACTGTCTGACTGGCAGACACACTGGACTTACTAAATTTGGTGAACTAATGTGCACAGGAATGAACAGTGCAGTGAGCAAGAATAAGGCTTGAAGAAGGGTAGTTCAAACTGCAGTGGGAGAACGGATATTCTTGTGCAGAAGGTAGTTGGCAATGGGATGTTTTCTGGAAAATACATCCATAGAAACATCACCTGTTCCAGATCTTCTGGCCCTCCAAACCTTGAAAGACTGATGGTTATACAGATCCATGAGTCAACTCTTCATCAGCAAATCCTGATGTCACTTGGTTTAAGAGTTAGATTCTGAGAACTTTGTCCAGCAGCATTTACTCAGGGAACAATCTCTTTGATATTAAGAGAAGTTCCTAAAACAAGCTACTTCTTGGTGTGAATAAAATCCAGCCCTTGGTTATTAGTGGTAATCCTCCATGCTACACCACTCATATAGTTTAACCATCTCTTTTGCAGGAGTCAGGCATCGGTATTCCCATGCAGACGTAATTAAATCTTTACTGAAAAGAGGAAATGCATTGTGAGGTTGTATGCAAATTTGGGGGGGGGGGG
>VXBW01008316.1:413528-450497 GCA_013400375.1 Thinocorus orbignyianus | reverse complement strand
GGGGGGGGAAGATGAAGTATAAAACAGATTTTTAAGGGCCAATCACATTTTATAAAAATGCTCTAAATGAAACAAAGCAGAAGAAAACTAGGCTTATTTCCGTTCATATTCTAATTCTAGGAAAATAATATTCAGAAATTAAATTCTTGTCTATGAAACAGTTTTACCAGGAGATTATTTTAAAAAAATTTATAGAGTTTGAATATCATCCTTCTTAATGCCATACCCTGTTTGTAAGCAGAAAAAAATCCTTCTTCTTGAGTTTACTTGTCAGTTGAAGTCTTCATGGATAGATGGCTTATATAGAACTAGATAAGGCGGTAGATTCTTTAAAGAAATAAAATCTTTTCAGTATTTGCTAGGTACTGTTTCTAGTCTTTTTTGATTTATAACAATAAATTTTGATTAACTGCTTGACTTAGACCTCTCCTGGGTAAGACCTACTTGATGTTCTCAATCTTTTCTTCCTGAAGTCCCAAGAAAATGAGGCAGTGCCTTCTGCTGCTTTTCTACCAAGCCTTACAACTCTGTATCCCTATATGGCATGAGAGGCTCCAAATCTAAAGATAATCACAGCCACATGACTGAAGTGTAAGCCAATTGTATGCAGATCTAGGATACACACTGTAAGGTTAATGCCTCCTTGTTGAAAGCATATAATCATTTTGAAGTATCTTCTTTGGTTTTGTTTTGTGGTTTTGTTGTTTTGTTGTGTGGTTTTGTTATTTTTTTTTAAAGAATGACACAAAAAAAAACAAACCCAGAGCCTAATTTTATGTGCCTGGGAGTAGCTATCTAAGCTTCAGGCAATACAAACACTGCTATTACTGGGGAGTAAAAGCTCTGCATAATTAACAAACATCATCAGCCTTACAGTTCCTGTAGAATGTAGTAAGTTCCTTGCCTGAAGGCTGCTCTCAGCCTAGTAAGTCTGTTTACCCTGTCCAAGATTAGATTAGTTTAATTATTATGAAAAAGACTGCTAAGATCTTACAGCCTAATTATGCAAATGTTTCTAAATGTTCACAAAAGTAATTTATTTATTTGGAGATAAATGAATCTGTTTTGTCATAAACCAGATTGCAGTCCTGGCAATGTACAAGCAGGGTTATGTGCCCTTAGGCATATCTTTCTCCACAAATATCAGTGGGACCCCTGGATTACAACACTTATAAATACATAAATGTTTTTTAGCAGGTTTTTATTGTTTTTGTAAATTATAGTAATCCAGAAAGAACTATCACAGGTTTAATACTCACCAACCTTGTTATGAAAACAGGGTTTCTCAGCAGAAGCATTTAAAAGATGCTAACAGCTAAAACATTCCTAGTAGACCTATTAAGATGCACCTGTTTTATTATGCTTTGGAACCGATATCTTCAAAAGAGTTCTCCCTTCCTAGTACAGACTCTTGCTGCTAAAATAACCTGCATCAATAAAGTACTATTATTCTAAATAAAGTGGTAGTGTTCTTAAGGCGTACAGCGCTAACCTTAACTGGAAGCAACTCTTTTTACATCAGGAAATTTGTAGGCTTTCCTCATAAACCTCACTGCAGCTTAGAGATTTAATTCTTCATCTATTTGTAATTACATGACAACACATGAAATAGATGCAGAAAAACTGTTCTATATTTAGCTCCTGCTCTAGTTTCATTGCTATTATCATGGAGATAACCCCTAGGCAGCACACTGCTGCCTTCTGTGAACTCATGCACATTCAAGGCAGAGTATTTAAATTTTGGAATGGCAGACACTTAAAATTTGATCTTGACCACAAAGCAAACTGAAAAGCTTAGCATGTTGCACAGCTATGTAAAATTAAGTGGTACATAAACACAAATGAAGACTGCCTTTTAAAGAGTTCAAATCTCTTCTTAATGAGACAACTCGTCTGCAAGCAGGGGTTATTTTGTGTACCGCAGAGCATACATTCCTGACTCTCAGAGGCATCAACTTTGGAGAAACCTAAACTACAGGTGCCTTTAAAAAAGTAAATGTAAAAAGTTTAGTTGAAAAGCAGGTGAAACACAATTCACACCTCTGTTAAACTGGGACATTTTGAGCCAAGTTCATTTAAACTGTAATGTCAATTTGATGCAGTAATGCCTTCTGCCATCAATGTTCATTTTCTAATTCAGACAATAGCATGACATTTTAACAGAAACACATTGCATTACAATCAATGCAGAGTGACTTCTTGATTTGTTTATAAATTAACCAATCCTTAAATAAGCACTGCAATAGCTCTATACAGGAATTATACCCACAGTTCTCCTGTGTATTAAATGGAGGATGTGAGCGATGATTTTAACTGGCTGCTATGACATCACCATTATCATGGATATTCAAGATATTAGAAGCTGCTTGCTGTCAGTTAAATGATCACATCTCAAGTGCACCTGCTTTATAATTATTCATTTGGAGCAGAATCATTAACATATTCCTTAAGTCATTTACAGGCAATTTGACTCTACAGTAATGATTTTTTCCCTCTTTGTAACAAATTAATGAGATATATATAAATACGTGAGTACAAATGAAATTCACACAATTCATACCGTAATTAGCGTATGCCAAAGGTCTGAAGGTTGTCTAACTTGCATTCTTCCTGTAGTAGGCAGATATTTTGCAACCACTTAAAAGCTACAATACTATAAATGGTTCTTTCAGAAGATAGATATCTGACAATGTACTTTTCTTTCAATGGTGACACCAAGGTTAGCAGTCACGTTAGGTATTGCCAATTTGGAAGTAACATTTGTGGTCCGGGCTCAAGAGTTTAAAAGATAAAAGTAGAAGGACTAAGAAGCTAGGGGGTTATTAAGTCTATCTATTCAACTACATAAATAACAGTTTGTCCAGTATCACCAATATAATGAACTTGCAGATTCAAATATGAAATATGTACAGTTGTTACCAGCTAGGCAATTTTGAGATACATATGATTAATTGGTAGGTGACTACAAAGAGGGACAGGTCCACGTACCTGCAACACATAATAAACATTGGTAACTCATTTTAGGATTTTCCAGTTTGCAGGCTGACAGAACTTCCCCAAAACTGTAAAACCTCCGTCATTAGTGCAAGACAGTGCTGATCTCATCTTGGCTTGTATACAAAGCTCTTTATAGAGGACATTACTGCTGGGGTGAAGGATGCTGCAAGCCTGACAGAAAACTGCAGCGCACACTCATTTTGGCCCAAAGAAACCTCTATCCTCTAACAACTGAAATGCAATAATTGCCTAGTCTAGGCAACAGCTTTTCCTCACTCAGATGTGGTGGCTTGCAAAAATGTACAGCAGCATTTGCACAGATCATTCCTATATACTGTTTCCCCTTAGCGTGTCATTAACCAGTATCATTGGATTTCTATAGAAAGGCATAATGAGGAACATGGAATTAAATAAATTGTTTTACTTTATTGTAAAACAATTCCCTCAATCAGGTGCAAGAGAGAAGCAGCATGGTTCCATAACTATTGCGTTTAAATGTATGTACTGGGCAGGTCTATCCCGTCTCCAGCAGCCACGTTTGTTACATTGGCAATACCGTAGTGAGCAGAAGACCTTCTGCAGGCACAGAGAAAAGACACAGTGAGATGGGAGCACTTCTTCTTCTAACCCACTCCCCTGAAAATATTTTCAAAGCACCCGTCATTTGGGAAAATTTTGTCTCTTACAGTGACTCTCTGAGTGACTTGGGACTATCAGGAGAGACAGAGAGCAGGGGGAAGAGTGTTTCCAGTTTCCCCTCACAGTTTGACAGCAGCAGATCCTGAGGGTGCTAGAAAATCCCTGAATGTGTCCACAGGAGCAATACCACCTCTAGGTAATCTCTCTTGGACAAGTCCACACGAGGAATTAGAAGTGGCCTTGGAAAACACAGCTGCATGTGAACATAGGGAGCTCTGAGGTAGAAGTTTATAACAAAGCACAAGGCCAAGGCATTTGGGGTGATACACATGACTAACAGACACAGAAAGACTCCTGGATTTGTCTGCAATTATTTCTAGCCAGGCTTCCATTTAGATGTCTTGGCCAAAGAAAACAATGTGATTTTTCCATTCACTTCTGTCACAGTCAGGTTAACAGTCGGTGATGATGAACCAATAGCATATGAGAAACTTAGCAATGTGACACAAATATCCCTGAGCTTCAGTGATCTGTTTCCCTAATTAACTTGGGGAAAATACAGCACGCTTTATTGAATAAGAGCATTATAAAAGTAATAGTTTGTTCTATAGTTATCAAAGTTTCTGGTTACAATGTTCCAATTTGACAGGTGCATAAAAATTAAATTGAGTTATTTACTAATGTCATCAGTAGGTGAAGGCATCACCATTATTACAAATGTTACAGAAAGCTGAAGAATGCTAATTACCAAATGGCACACTGGTCATAAAAATCAAAGCACAGAGACACTGGGATGGAGGCAAAAAGAAGAATCCTCAGTATTCAAGCTGTAAACTGCTCAGACTTAGATAATCTTACAATATAACAATACCCACTGCACAGGATATGTATCATTCCAAAGTATCACTTAGACATAGACATTCAAAAAGACTGTTTAGACCTTTGAATATTACACGCACACTATCGGTGTAATTTACTGGTTTTAATATACAACTGAAATGCTATAGAAAACAAAACAATGGATTATAATTTACTTCAAATTACTGAAAGTCACTTCCTTCAACAGTGTATTCTGCATTGTTGAAAAATAAGCATTTGCACTCCCTGTTCTCCTGGTACAGCTCACATCACCTTTACTGGACTAGATAGCTCTGATCTGCAGCCCTTTCTCAGGATCTGATGTTTATGGTGTGGCGCTGACAAGGCCTTGGGGTTTTACCACTACCAAAATGAAATTCAAAAACTCACCAGCTCCCATATCAGCACCTAGATTGCACATCCCTACATAACCAGCCACGGTTAGCTATTCCCTTGCCAAGCAAGCAAGAATGGGCTTCTCAAATGATCTATCCTGTGCTGCAGCATGACAGCAACCATTTAAAGCAATTCACAAACAAAAGAAAGCATTGGCTATTCTGTCATCTAGTGATGGAAAGCATCAGTGTCACTGTAGAACGCCAAAGGAAAGTTCCATACATACATTCTCCTACGTCAGTGCAACCTCTTCCAGTGCTCCAGATACCTTAGCGTGCCTGTCGGGCTTGGGATAAACAGCAAGTCTTCAACCTACAATTTCTCGGTGCCCTGATTCTTCCCAGGGCCTGCATCTCTCCCCCCTCTCCTCCCAGTCTCTCTTTCCCTCAAGACAGAGAAATAATAATTCTCCCTGGTCATCAAGTAAGCCTTGGAAAAATTAAACCATCCTACTCTGGGACTGTCCCTGTGACAATTTAAAGCTGTGCATCTGAAGTTTTATTACCTCTGCCAGCAGTTTCCTTTTCCGTCTTCTAATTTTAAAGATCATTTTAAAGACTTCCTTGACATAAAGCTGCATTCACTCAGGCAGCAATGCACAAGTTTGAAGAAACCCACAATACACATCAAAATAATGCAGAGAACTCATCATGATTCATTCTTACTTTCCCCGTGTTCACTGAAAGCAGTTTTACATTTGTGAACCACATGATACCACTGAACAGTAACTGAATGCCTTCTCTGGGTGACAAAACTTGCCACTGCCAGTTTGTTGGACTTATATTCAGAGCAGAGCAGTATCCATCCCATTCCTGTCCCCAGGCCCACCCAGCACTTGTCCCCCACCCTCAAGTCTCCCAGCAGCAGGCACCCTGCTGAGCACTCCTTCCAACCCCCCTCAGCTCCCTTAGCCCCAGCCCCAGCCTCCCCACAGCATCAGGGGCTTGCAGCCCCTTTTTAAGATGGCAAAAGGAAGGGAGACGGACCCTGTTTGCTCTGCATTGCTGTGTGGTTGGTGTGTGCAAGTAAGGCAGAGATCCCTCTTCCACCTAGTAGTCAGCTGAAAATATAAGCCACAGTAAAACAGTTACCTTTAAGACAGTAACGTTTACCAACAGTTCAGGTGCCTTGACATCTGACAAAAACTAAGGAAATATTATGGCATCTGTATGTCGCACAGGCAAATAACCAAGCTTAAATCAAACGTTACATCGGTTTTCATCTCTATTCAAGTAAAAAAACAAAATAAAGCAAACGCATGCTACGCAGTACTTCACTCTCAAAATAGATCTATTTCACTTAACTGAGGCTTTCTGTATCACTCCTCACTGAGGTATCCAGAAACATGTTTTGCTCATGAGAACAATAGCCTGCAAATTTCTGAATCTGAAATATTCATGAGAAATAGGTAATGACACTTACAGCTTAACACACACACACTTCAAGCTTGTAATGAAAGTTCAGAAAAAGTCAGAGTGCAGTATAGCATTATCCTTTGGTTTTGACTATTCTGAAAGAGTCATTCTACACAGGAAAACACGTAGCAGAGTTCGGGAATTTCCAGTTATAGCAGCTGCCATCTGGGAGGAGATCTGTGGCTAAAGGGCAAGGGGTCCTTCACAATTGCTGAGCAACGGCTACAGAACAGTAGTCCATCAAGTGGAAGGGAATGTAGTTTCCTAGAACAGTGTTACTGATGGAGTAGGTCCACTCAGGGATGACTCATCAGTTCTCATGCCCTGGTAAATATGGAACTCCTTTTCACTTGATAAGGTTTTTTTTCAGTTTGGCTTTTTTAAGAACGTGTCATGGTTTAGCCTCGGCGGCAACAAAAGCGCCACGTGGCAGTCCCTTGGCTCTGCCGCCCCCCAGCGGCGGGGAGAGGATGAGAAAAAAAAGGCAGACTCGTGGGTTGAGACAAAAACTGTTTACCAGAACAACAGGTATTGCAGGGAAACAGTAACACAGATGGAGAACACAAACACCAGTACAATACCGACCGCACCCCGCGCCACGGTGCCCCGACCCAACGGCCACCGACGCCGCTGAGATACACCCCGGCGCAGCCCGCCCATATATACGCCTACGCCGTGACGTCACCGCGCCCACTTCCGGTTGCGGCCGCTCCCCTCGCCGGCTAGCTCCCTGCTGCACCTGCGCCTGGCGCACATAGGGTGGAATATCTATGCCGGATAGAGATAGGGGAGAATCAGAATCAACCCCGCCCCTGCTGGAAATCGGGACAGAAAGGAAAATGCATGAACCCTTTGCAAAATAAGGCAGAAAAACAACCGACATCTTTAAAGCTAATTCAAGCTAAATTTTCCACTGATAATGAAATCAAGCATGTTGAAAGGGATCAACAGCTTTGATTAACAGGAATTTCAATACCCTCAGAGCACTTCTCAACTGCAGCATTGAAGGTAGTAGATAGTCTTAAGCGAATCACCACACAAACACACAGATAGATGACTGACCAGAAGAATACACAGTAGGCCAACTTACATGTTCACAGGCAGAACAGTTCAGTCTGACCCTCTGCTTTCACAGGGCACTTCAGTGATTGGCACTGTTCTTCCTTCCCCCGTGCAGGGGTTGAAAAGTGCAGCTCAGCCCCTTGACTCAGGAAGAGAAGCTAGAACATTAGGTACCATTTTCACTCTCCATTGTTCAAGAGCTCAGACCTTCCTAGACCCACATCTGCTCTTACCAGAAAGACACCTTCGCTCTTTTTCTTCTACTTGAAGCTGGAGTCCCCCTCAGCTACAGAGAAGACCTTGTCACACCATTTTCACATGGTTTGCAGCTTCATTACAAGCATTTTGCACATTTCAGGCTGGAACCTGTAGATGAGAACAGCTTTTTAATGTTCACTGTAGTCTGGAAGAATTGTGCATTTATTCAAGTGAAAGCAGTAATGATGAAGGGAAAAATATTATTTTCAATTCTACTTCCACTGCACATTTCCTAGATGAGGCAGTGAAGCTTCATTTGCAGTCTGTTACAAAGCAAATCAAGACGCATATTTAATATCTAAATTGCGCTCAGAAGCAATATGGAAAGAAGAGAAGAAACTGCTGATTATGTAGTTCAAGATGGGGCAAAAGAACATACTGTTCACATGTATCAAGTGCCAGCAGCCAAATGTTGAAGCAGTATCATTCCCTGCACGCTTAATGTATGTTTGTGCAGAAACCAACACATCTGTATAAATATTATAGGACACTCGCTTGTAATTGAGGTCTCTCATCGCAAAAATAGGGTCTACAGAATTAAGAGCTTCTGAAGTGCCTTGCATCTAAAACTGGAAGCTATTAAAGCAATCTTCCACAAGATGGCGCTCTCTCTCTCTCTCTGTTCGTATCACCGACTCAAACCGGTGTAGCAAGAACATAAGTAATATTCAGGATAAAAATGCTATTACAGTTTGGAGGAGTAAGAGTGCCTCCACATGGGAGCAGAGATGCTTCACTGAATTAGGGCAGCCTGTATGACAGTGGAAAACTACACACCATCCATTCTCTACAGACTGTAAGGGGGCTGCAGGGTTTCACAGGGTGTTTTGAAATTAGGTCTTCTGAAAGGCATGTGTTTGCTCTACCTGCACTCCAAGCTGGTGGGTCCTAATGAAGTTTCATTTCATCAGCCACATACCTAAGGGGCAGTACCTAAACTAATAAACCCTGCCTTTCAGGGCTAACAGAAATGCTTAGCTTCTGGACTGGATTTGGACAGATAGCTCCTCGCCTGATACACATGGGCAGCAAGACACCTTTGCTAATGTAAATTCACAATGGTACACCAAACTTCAGAAATAATGAAGCAAAAAAAGTAATGAAAAGCACTTCCACCAATATATTTTTAAGATTCTTTTTTTAGACATAACTTTAATTCATCTTTCATATGACAGCTATGAAAAAATATCTTTGTGACATTTGAAAGCATATAATTTTGAGGAGCTTTAAAACTTGTTGGACACAAAGAGCCCTTTTACCCATATTTATCTTGAACCATTTTGTATCTTTACCTTATTTTCAGTGAAATGAACTTTACTATACATGTACTGTTTAATGTGCTTACCAGAGCTTTGGGATCAGGCTTACGCTTGAGAGCGTCTTACAGAATTATTCATTAAGTATACAGAAAATGCTCTCAGAAATAAAGTATCACAACAACCTAAAACACATTTACTGAAACAGAAATGGTAAGATCTTGCCTTATTCCACCAATATCTTTATATTAACTTATGATGTGTCTATATAGAGATTGTAATTATAAAATGTGCTTTCCTCCTATACCCAGTATTTGAAGTGGCTGATCTTTAAGCAGTTCTATTAGGTGGATTCAGGACAGTTGTGTTATCAAATAACTCCCCTACTGAGCAAAACGGAAACAAGCAGGAGCATTTTTCACACTGTTGCTCCTTGCATTCCTAAACAGTATGCCAGGGCAGGAATAGATGTAAGGAAAAACTCCTCGGCCCCCAACCTCTATTTGCTGCAGAAACTGGGAAAGGGCTGTGAGGGACATCTCCAGATCTGTGGGATTCCCGGCACAGTTTGGAGCTGGTGCTATACTGCAGGAAACATATGGGCTTACTTATGTATATTGTGGGAAAAAGCTGGGACACTCTCTTACCACATGGTTCATCCAAGGCAGCTTGCAGCTTCAGGTTACCTCACATTTACCACAGCAGAAGAGTCTGTCACTGGTAGCTGCAGCAGGACAGCTGGGACACTGAAATTACAGTATAAACTTAGTCCCATGTGTCGATACTCATTGCTCCTAAAATATAACAACCTCAGTTTGCCCCATTTTGATTGATCATGTGTAGTTTGGTAGGCAAGGATCTTCTTTCTTCTCACATCATCGTTAGATTGTCTCTGTGGACCTGTAAGAGGGTACCAGAAGTCTAGACCCACATTTGGCTTGCTAATAGCCATCAGACAGCTCTCCTACCACATGAGGACTCCTCAGTGAGCATTTCCAACTAGATTACATCTCTTCTTCATTGTCTGAGCACAGAAAACTGCTTACAGGGTCCCCCAAGAATATAGTCTATTAAATTAGCAAAACCAGTGTTAGGTCTAATGTCTAAAAGGAATGAGAAAAAGGCATTTCCTACACATTGCAAATGAGTACTATTTTTATGCGGCTAGAACTGGCTATTGACCACCTGTTCATTACCATACACACTGCAGCCCACCTCATCAGCTGGCATCCTTGCATGCATACAATGCCCTTTTCCAGCACCGTGGTTGCCTTTGTATCATTTTCCTAGCAAGAGCAAGGAACTCTGCTGTCTCTGTTTTATCTCATCCACCCTGAGAAAATCACATTGTGATCTGTATTACAAGACAATGGAGAAACCTGAATTCTAAGAGCAGCTGCCATTCTGCCATAGTTGCTACTAGACACAAGTAGGGCATGCAGCTGAGAGACAGCAAGGAAAATGAGAGAATGCCCAAACCCCTATCTTTACACCAGCTCTCCACTGAAGCATGGATACAACAATATTAGCCAACAGAACACAATTACATTCATATGCGTGCACAACAATGCGCAGCACATCACTGGATCGTATCATCCAGTTCTGTCTCCATCTCCCATTAGAAACAGCAACTCATGCTTCTGGCACTCATTTCATATACAGCCTCGAAATTAAGCAAAGAAGAAATATTTTTTTTTTTTAGCTTCTAAGTTTTCTTTAGTTCTGGTAAGATATGCCAGTCATTAGTTTCACTTGCTGCTTCATAACGACTTCACTTTCTCGGCACATCATAAAAAGTTTGCCCCCAGTGCTATCTCACAGCCCAGGTACTGACCGTCTCCTTTGAAATACTCACCTCCTCCTCAGAAAACACTCCTGCTTTCTATTTGTGCACACCGGTAGCAGCACTGGTGAACGGAGTTCAATTATGACTTGGCAAGCTGTACACTGTAAAGCAGCTGCTGCTTCTGTTGGGATAGAAAAGAAAGAGGTTGTAATTCATAATCAATATAAAAGTTGTTCAGGCAACAATATGGCATATCTCCATGCTGAGAAAAAGTAAGGAAGATTTTTGGGAAGAAACATGGGGATATATCCCTCTCATGCTCTCAATCTGTGTTAATTAAAAGTTATTTAGTTTTACTGTCACATTACTGAAACCTGTAAGACCCAGTGCTGATGCCATACTGATTTGAATCACTCATAATAATCTTATTTTATAGACCCAAACACAAGGTATTCTGAAAAGAAATAAACTACCATTTTTGCTTACAGCCGTGTAATTTCCCTGAATCATGCTGTGCTGTTGACTTTTAAGCAAAAGCCTTTACTGAAATCCACTGGAAGTTCTGTTTAAGACCTGATGGCAAGATATGGACCATTGACTTCAGTACAATTACTCCAAGTTGTACTGCAGAAGTCTGAGAATCAAATCCTCAGTCTTTCATACAAACTCAGGCATACTTATGACACATTATACAAACAAGAGACATTGAACCAAGCAAAAACATACATGAGTCCTGTGGAACCTCTTTTCTTCTGGCTTTTGCTTCTGTGGGTTTAATTCAGACTCAAAGATAGACCCAGTGTAAATGAAATGAAAGTTTGCATGAAAATTGCTGTCACTGCATTACAGGTTACTGCACACCTTTTTAAATTTTTATGATGTTTTGGAAGGATGCCTGCCCCTTTACTATTGTCAAAATGCTTTAAGAAATTGGCATTTAAATCCAAATAAGGTCACCAAAATATAAATAGAAATGGTTAATTTTCCTCTGCTGGGATGTCTCAATGTTTTGGGAATATTTTATGTCTCCAGAGACCCAAAAGGCGAGTAATTTGAAAAAGCAGTGTGTATGCAGAAAATCATCACAATGCCCTGTGGGACCAATCTGAGCCCATCAAAATCCACTGGAGTCTGTCGACTGACTTCAGAGAGTTTCAGTCATAGTTCTCAATGTGCATTTTCCAAATCTAAAGAATCATTAGGCCTTCCAAACCTCCCTTGTTAATGCCCGCACTATAACAGACTCAAGAAATTCCAAGAACAAAACAACTAAAAGTTGAAGCTATACAGTCCTATACACTGTCCGATCCTGTTTTCTTTCCACGCTGCTGACCATGGAGCTGTCATACATATGCACTGCAGCAACTGGAATAAATTGCAGAGATGGCGAAGTGTTGAGTGCTGACAAGTAGAAGATCTGAGAGCAGTCACTACGCTAAAAGGAGATTCTTTAGTGTGAAACAACATCGGAGCTAGGATTAAGCCAACAAACAGAAGTATTTAGCATATATTAAGTGAAGTTTGACAGTGGGAATGCAGACCAGCAATACTTTGGGAATTTTCACAGAATATCAAAAAGTATCCAGAATACAGCTGAGATCCGTGGAAGTTTCCATTGCAGAATTACCATCACTGACATTAAAAATAAAACAATAATTTAAAAATGCAGCAAATCAAAAACGAACCAAAACCAAACATAAAAACCCTCTAAAATAAATGCTAAAATGCACAGAGAATGTATTGTGTTTCACTGGAGTCTAGACCTCTCCATCTTCAGAGAAAAGTTTCAAAACCCACTTTCATACCAAGCACTGTCAGAAAAGCATAAATGGCTTGTTAGGAAAACTGTCGTATCTCTCTGTAGAGGAAAAATCAGTTGTACATTTTTACATAATTTAAGGTTGTTCACATAGGCATTCCATTCCCACCTTTTAAAACAGAGAGCAGTCAGTGGAAGTACCATGTGGCCTGAAAAACGACCTACTGCTTTGGCTGTTAGTTAACATTATTTTACACTTACATGCATTTTTGATGCAGACAAATGTTGGAGAATATCTGTACTTGAATAACAAAAAAAATAAATAAATTGATTAACTGTATTACTGACGTCTGTAAACATTCAGCATACACAATTTTGTTCACAAGGGTTTCTAAAGGTAGAATGCATTGTGAATACCTGTGCAAATATTCATGAATATTACAACTGAGCACAAGTGCCTTACCAAGCTATATGTAGAGTGGCCAAACACCTTTCTTGGCTCAGACCAGGAAGTCTCACACTGGGGCACAGGTACCAAGAAGACATACCCTTCCCTTGGGTACAGCAGCAGAAGCATCTGAACACAACCTAGAAGAGCTAACACTTCCTGCAGATGCGCTTATTGCTGGTAGGTGCCGCTTCTACAGCTGAGGTGACATGAGCAAACTGGACTTGAGAATCTCTGTCCTTGGTGTTGTGTAGAGCCAACAACCACCCTTAACCAAGAAGCACAAGCAGAGCTGCTGCTTTACAACAAAACCAACATATGTAGTTTGAAGACTGAACCTAGGTACCTTAATCTCATCATAAAATATTAGGAAAGCTTTTAACTGCATACCTGTAGTGTACACTTTTAAAGAGGAAAAGAACGTTTCTCGTCTGAAATGAATAAATAAATCAGTTTAGAACTCAGTCATACTATTTACTTTTCCTCAGTTAGCTCTAGGTGAGTTCCCTGTTCTTTATCTAATTCTTTCTATTTATATCTGTTTAGGAGTTACACATTTTCCCAGCCTTATTTTTGCCCACTCACCCAGCCAAGAATACAAGGAAACTGGCAATGGTTGCAAGAGGCATGAAAACCTTTTTATACAATAAAAAACTTCCAAAATGCTTGGAATTCCTGTAAATTATTTCTTCCTGGAATGTGGATGGAAGAAGATGGCTTTGACCCTTTATACAAAAGTCTGACAATCTTCCTAACAAATATCTCCAAGCTATAGCAGCTAACACATTATTTATGTGTAAGATGGCTCAGAATAATTGATTAGGTTTGCTAAGGTTCCAGTTAAGAAACGGCAACTACAATCTCTTTTTTTCCCCTTCCCTTACTGTTTTCTTGCATAACAATTTTTTCCTTATCATTTCGCATTTTTATGCGGAGCATGTTTGCTTATTCGCTATGATCAGTAGACACTTTATTTTAATTACTTCAAAGGTAAATGTATTTGAAGGCATTTGGCTTTCATTTTAGGTAAAAAAAAAACAAACCACAATTAATATAACGGGTATAGAACAACACAAGAAAAAAAACCACATCAAAAATGTGAACTGCCAACACCCAAACCCCAGATACATTAATAAATATACTGTTTACTTTGCGTTTGCCTAGACCTTTTTCTAATGAACACAGCAGAGGCAACAAGTTAACTTATTTGCTACCTAAATCTTATCAAAGGTTACTGGGCAGTTATTTGTCAACTGCAAACCTACAACTTCATTACTATAATTACGTCGTAACCACCCAATTAACTCCTGGGGTAAATGCATATTGCTCCTGCACTTCCTGCTCCAGTGCACATTTAGCTTTAAATTTTTGTTGTTACTATATATGTGATACTGCCACACTTATAAGACCCTTTAGAGATCAGAATTTCACTGTTACTGGCACTGGGAAATCAAATAACATATGAATGCAGACATAGCTTTAAGAAGTGGGTTTTTTGCTATGTAAAAGAGACATCTATTGTAAAATAAAATCAAAGGGAGAAAGATACAGAACCCCTGTGTGCTATAAAATTTCCCTGCCCATTCTGAGATGGACCAGAGGAGCTAGATCACAAGCTAGCATTGATCACTGTAATTTCAATTAAACTCATGAAGTATCACCAACCCACAAGAAAACCATGTCTCTTTCCATGACATATGATGTACGTGGGGAAAAACAAAAAAAAAAAAAAAAAAAGGGAAAGCAGAACCTCAATATGAAAAGTAATAGGAGAGAGATACTTGACAGAGTCTACTAGTCAAAAAAACCCACTACAGATGCTTTATATAAAATTGAATCAATAAATAAGTAAACTGAGACACTAAAGAGCTGAATCACTTCTGAGTGTCTCCACCTCCAAAGAGACATCAGCACTGAGCCTCCTGCCTGATAGGGTTCAGCCTGTGCTCCCTGCCGCAGGCTGGGGGACAGTAGGGTCAGGACAGCTGGGCTGCCCTACAATCCCACACTCCATATAGGCAAAGTCAACATCCCAGGTGCAGCTCCAGCACAGAAAGAGCAACTCTGCTATTCAGCCTTCTGAAAGAAACATACTATGCTTTTTATTATGGAAACATGAATAAATGGTACAGAAATTCCTTTCCAGACACAGGTCAAAGAGAAACACTTCTGAGAAATGTAAGAAAGATGTAACAGTAGCAGGGTCCTTCCTGATGATTTGCAGCCAACAGTGCTATCCTGAATTCCAGCAAGGAGGAATCGATTCCTTCCCTCAAAACCACTTTTGGGAATACATTTATTGTCCTCATCCTCTTACAGATTCCCCAATCTCTTCAAGGGCATGTAAAAAGAATTGCTTGGCAAATAGAATTTAATTGCATTAAATAGCAAATTAATCTTTCCCCCCCAGATAACCTACAATGTCTTTCCACACCAGAAAACAACTGAAAATACAGACACGCATGGACTGGAGTCTCATTGTAAAAAATTAATCCAGGATGTTGGCTTCTGTCCAAAAGGTAAGACTAACGGAGGTAATTTAGATATGCTCGAACACAGGAACAAATGCTTAAGCTCTGTTGTTCTCTTTGTCAAAACCCATTCTTTCAGAAAATCATTTTCTTTACCCATTGGACGACAAAATGCATTGTCAAGAAATTTTATAGCAATAATTATAAAAGATGTCCATTTGAACCCATTGAGGTCTTACTGATTTTATAACACCCAGCAGACCTCCCTGCAGGAGAATGCTATATTTATGTTAGCAATATAGGCGAGAATTGAGATCGTAAAATTAAATGACCACATAGAACTGTCATTTATATGATGAGCTCCTACATGTGTGAAGGCTGGTTTATCTTGCAAGATAGGGTAGTACTAAATGGTCCACTCTCAGTGAATGCTTTTAATCACGCATTTCTTCACTGTTTCTGCAATATTACACTTGAAGGACTGGTAAGCAGTTTGCTATGAAATGTTAAATGGCTACTGGCAGTACAAGCCCAATGGAAGTGCTCACTAAAATAGAAGCACAGTACATATTGTATGCAATTGTTTTATGAGAGACATTATGGTTACTAGAATAACATTTCACTATTACCAACTGCTGAGAGAAAAGTCATTAAGATATTTGGCAAGCCAGTGTAATTTTTCAGCAGAACTACAGTACAAGACCTCAGAATAGCTTCTGTACAAAAAGGCGAGCTGTCTCAAGAAAACAACTTAAGTCTTTGGTGTCATTTTATTCATAGGGGTTTATTTTCAGTTTCCAATGAGAAAGTTATTGCTGCCAGAGAGTGAACAATTGAGCCTTAACCCTTATTATAATGGTGCAATTTCAGAACCACTACAGTAATTCTTGCAGCAGTATTTCCATTAAAAAAATCTCTTTTCTAAAGAGCTTTTATGGTGTGTAGTTTCATTCAGACACTTTTATGAGAGATTTCTTTAAACTAGCATTTTAAAACTAGAGAGAGATTAACCACGTGTTTAAGCATTGTTAAATGCCGAGAGGGAAATAAACAAAACTCAAGTCACTGTTGTCACCTCAGCCTCTTCCCATGTTTTTACAAATACTGCAGCAACAGCAATGAAAACTCATACCCTCCACAAAAATAGCAGGGTCCATGCTGGACAGAGTCCCCCTCACGACCAGCAGTGGAGCCAGCAAGTGCCAGTTTTTCATGTTGCCATTAACATAGTAAAGACTGACTCACAAACGCACAGATGTCATTCCAACCTGATCGTTCCCAGTAAATATGCTTTTCCTCTTCCAAGAACTGTACTTTAATGATGTGACTAGGCATTGCAGCTTCAAGGTGAAAACATTTTCAACAGAAACAGCCACTATGCATCACCTCACCAAATACTTTTCTCTATAACAAGAACAGTAATGACCTATTACAGTATTATCACAAGGTAACAAAACATAAGTAATGAGGCCCAGTGCAACCAAGCACTTCCAGTTGTCAGTGTTTCCAAAGGAAACAATGACTTCTGGTTAACACAAGCTGACAGGAGATCTCATGAAAACCCCGTAAACGACGCAGGCCAGCATTAAACAAGCTGCTGTTTTATTCCTGTTTCTTCTGCAAGTCTGACCACAACAATCTCAAAACAGTGAGTGGTGTCAATAGGATTGCCTATTTACCCAATTTGGAAGGTGGCAATTCTGCTATTTGATTATTATTTAAAAAAACCTCTGATATTATATGCTTCTCACACACATATTTAACAACAGAAATTAAAATATACTGACTAGATGCAAGCTTAAGTAAAAATTTCCCAGGCAATCCATTTGCCAACAGAAGAATGAGCAGAAGGCTCCATCAAGTCCAATGCAATTACTTGATTTTATGTGAGAAAGGAACTATGCTGAGAAATACTTGTCTATGAAATTCTGTACAAACATCTGTTTCACAGCATCTATAGAATAATGTCATTCACATGAACAGAGGTTTCCCATTCATTCATTCCTGTCACCTAAGTTCAGAAAACTCTATTCATAATTCTAAAAGAAAACCCCATTCTAGTCTCACAGCTCCCATATTCTGAATAATATTACAGCATGTAATTTTCAATAACAACTAAAAACCTTCCTGCAGAAACTAAAATTACATAGAAACTTAGTCACTTGCCTGGATCTCTGATAATTACATCTCTGTCTCATAGTCCCTCACTCCTGTGAGGAGGTTTCATGCACATGTGCAGGTATCTGGCATACTTGCTAGGGCAGCAACTCTCTGTTCTCAGTTTGAAACTAACAATTTTCAAGACTAAACTAGAGCAGAATGAAAAAGTGAAAAAAAAAAACTAGTTTACTTGATAATGGTCAGAAGTAATTCCAAAATGGAAATATAGATCACAGAAAGTGATAGTGGAAATCAATTTATTCTTAAGTAAAACTATATAAATGCCAAAGCCATCATGTTCAGAAAAACAGGTCTCCTGTTCTTACCATAACTTTGTAAGCTTGCAGCATTATAATTCTGATTTTGCAAACATTTACATGAGTATTTGATCTTAGCATTATGAGCATTACCTGGTCTTTCCCTAGCACAGAAATAATTTCTAATAGTAAAACCACTTAAAGAGGTGCTTATATCACTGCCAGTTTTCATCCTCATACCCATCACATCTTTCTGCACTTGTAAGTCCAAATGACTACCAAGGCTAGCTGTAGTTCATTAATTAAATTTATATCAGGTATTGATAGAAGGGCAAAAATTTTACAAGTATGGACTTAGACTTTTAGAGTCACAACAGAATATAAAAGATTAAATTGACTGGAAACATAAAAATATTTTCTTGAACTCAAGAGCTGAAGTCCACAACTCTAATGCTACTAACATAGGGATTTTTAAATGAACCATTAAAAGAGAAAAACAAACTTTTTTTTTTTTTTTTTTTTTACACAAATAATGGCCAAAACCTCAAAGAAACTATCATTGTAACAGGAAATTACTCCTCTTTCATCAGAAAACTAATTTCCAGAACTATTCTGCAAATCAGCTGCAACTGTATACATAGAGACACCAACCTTTGGATTTAATTCTTGTATTTATTTCAATTCTGCAAAATTAATACCTGCATCTATTAAAGATGTATTTTTGCTTTCCTGTCTCCTAACTTAATGAGTATCCTTGTGTTAGAGCCAGACAACTAGATCAGATATGGGATCATATATATCTATGCACTGGAAAAGAAGCGTTTTCCTTTTGGACTTAATAATGAATAAATTTTGCTTTTATTTTAAGAACCAGTTATCAACATTTTCCTCAGGAAAAAGATCGTTCCTTTCTTAAAACTTTTAGGAATAACTGTGAACATATACAGAGATAAACACAAATAAATGTTTTGTCTTTAAAGCTCATCTGTTGTGCCAGAAGGGAATGCTCTTCATAATTTTTAATCCAGAATGCTAATTTTACAGAATATGAGAATTCAGAGATAGTTCTTCACTGATCCTGTTCCCATTAGAGGTCTCTCTGAAAAGTTAATAACATTAACAGCTTTTCTATTTATTTTATTTGACTTTCTACTATTTCTTTTTAGGGTCCCACGAGAAAGGAAAAAAATGCCTAAATGGTTTAGGGAAAAAGAGGTCACTAAAATTTCCCTTCTTAAACTGAAAATATCAGGGCTAGTAAATGCTTCAACAGGATTTCTAAAAATTCACCATCATTTCAATATCACCTGGCAAAAAGAAAAAAAAAGAGAAAGAAAAAGAAAAAAGAAAGAGAGGAAATTGTGTCTAAAACATAATGCACAGAATTATATAAATGAATTAAATTTAACATGAGTAGTTCCATTTGCTGTTCTACTGTTTGTATGTAGAACTACATACCTTCTGCATTTTCTTATTCAACCCCCAATAGAAGTGATCTACAGTTACGAAACCCTCTGTGCTTTTGAAACTTAAAAATTTTCAAGTGACACACGGGGAAAGACAGTTTGGCTCTCAGGCCATTGACAAAGATTCCCCTCAAAAGCCACTGTTTTAAGAGCTGCAAAATCTTAATGTACTCTTCAAACTGCTGGTTCTTTATTTACAACAACAGTTCTTCGTATTATAATGCTAAATAGCAATATTTCCAACAGAATTTAAGAAAATATACACTTTGGTCCAAAAGCGGAGCTGGGATAATGTGATGAGTAAACAGGATTACTTGAATAAGCAGTCAAAGTTTGCTAGGCATGCAAACCCTAAGGAAAACTTAATTAAAGTCAATAAAGAGAAAGGGAAAACACAGAAAAATTAAGTAATAAAATTTGTGCAAAGCAAAATATGAACTGATCAGTTATCAGTGCCTGTGGGATACTTTTGCAAATGTAAGCCTTCAGCCTTACAGCATGCTGGGACTGATTCTGAGCTTTATGTGTTTATCCTGTACAGACCCTACTTAAATCAATAAAGTTATGCTGGATTTATGGTGCTAAAACTGATACAGAATTTTACCCATTTGAACTAAACAATGATTCCTGTTACGCCCTTCTGAAGACTTCACAGAAAAATTGAATCCCCCCCCCCAGATTCATTTCACTATTTTGGTAGTCTATTTGACTGCTCTTTTGATGCAGAATTTAGAAATTATGAAGATCTGGGACATGATTCTCTTCTTTGCTACAGCAATTTAATGCTGATAAAACTGCTGTAAGTCCACTGATAGACAGTGAATTTTCATTGATACATAATGGGGAGTAATTAGGTTCTTAGCTTATCAACTCATCATTTTCTTGTTATGTTTCTTCTTTATGTTATGTACTTTGGAGTATTACTCATTTCACATTCAAAAGCTTTCAGGTATTACAAGATACTCAGCAATCATCTAGCAAAGCCTGAAAGCACTTTTATGACATGCACTTACTAAATTCTGAGAAATTTTCTGTAAAAATGGGAATTAGATGCATTAAAAAAAAAAGTAGGAAAAGAAAGGTGCACAGCTGCTCAAAATTGTGCATAGAACCTAAAGCAGCAGCAGGCTCTCCTTCCTATCAGTCCTTCTCTTGAGTCATCAAGTCAGCATCCTTCCTTTGGAAACTACAGGGCATCCACAGGGTTGCAGAAACTTCACAGCTAACTCTTTTGTACAGGGAAAATAAAAATCTATATTGCTTTCAACAGTGTATTGCTGTAGCAATCCAGTTGTGAGCTTGGCCACTTGCTGCAACTTTGCTACTAACTTTATTGCTGACTCCTGAAAGCAGGAAGGTTTGCATTCCCACTGCCTCAGCAACATCATCACACTCAGCATTTTGCAAAGGCTGTTTGTCATCATTCCTTGGGCTGTTGGCCACAACCAAGTTCAAAAAGTGCTCTTCAGTTTGCCAAAACAGCAAGTCATTGGATTTTAACAGGTTTGCTAACAGTATTTGTAGCACTGGTTAGCATGCAACAGTTGAATGTGTATCACACTCAGATTCGATGTGATAACATCACTTAGCTTGAAGCATTTAAATTCAGTTTAAACTCCAGCAAACGTTGCCCTTCCCAGAAAAACAGATCTCTCATGGGGGAACAGCAACTGGCTGGTATCTCAAGGGGGTTTAATGCACAGCTCCCTTTTCAAAGGAACCATTTGGGCTGAGGAAGGAATTTCTTTTGTCAGACAGCTGACTTGACAATAGGCATGTGGCCACCACCATCACTGCCCAGTTTTTTAATTAAGAATAAGGATGTGAATTTAAAACTAGGAAATTACAAAAAAAAAAATACTTAAATGTTGTTGCAAATAGAATACTAAAAGGTCTCAACTTTTCAAAATGAAGGAAAGACTTGATATTATTTGTAGGAGAAATGGAACCCACTATAGTTTTACAGAGCACGATACCTCACAGAGCTGTCACCATCCCCCGAGCAGATGACCTGAATGAAATTACTTACAAGAATTAGGCTAAAAAGAATGAAACTAAGCCTAAGTTTCTACAAGTTATGCTTGGAGATACCCACTTGACCTATTTAATACCTGCCATTTAAAGATAAAAGCATACAGTTAGTTTTACCCATTTCTCTCTACTCTTGCAACTGACAAAAATGAAGTGATGTCACTTTGCAGTCAGTCACAATATGGTGGTGCTCCATTCACACACAAAGCCTAGAAAAACAAAAATGTTTCCCAGTGATAACACTTTAGAAGTTACTTGAAAAAATCCAATCACTAGTAGTAATCTCCAATGCTATTCAAAGAGATTTCACTGTTACTTTTCAAAGAACAGTCATTTTAAATCTATTTTTAAAATGCAGTATAATCCATTTAGGAGTTTCAGAATTGTGAGACATGGTACTTTTGATCAGGAAGGGAGGTAGGACAACAAAAGAAAAGACTAAAACTATAAAAGTGACCTTCGTAGATATTTGGGATAACAGCAACTGACTCCACTGTTTCACATGACAAAGTTTTTAAATAATATTCAAAACAAAGCCATCAGAAAGAACACGTTAAATGAGTTACTAAGGAATCACCACGTTTAACTGAGCAAAGTATTAGACTTAAATTATTTGCCTCCAGTGACCCCTAAAAAAGGCTTATTTTTGCAGTTTGAATATAAAAAGCTTAGAAATGCTAATCATTCCATCTGGAAATCAAAATCATAAACTGCTAGATTAATGAATGCTACAAGTAGCTCTCACATGCAGAATAGTAAAGACATTGTTAGCAATTTGTTTTGACAAAAGTGATTAGAATATTTATTTTTTGCTAACACTTCTCCTACATGCGGACCTGAAAAAATGAAACTTGTTTGTATAATTCAGTAATACACAAATCTTTATTAAGACTCAGAATGTTGCTAAATTAATTATATGATATTACCAGGAAAAGGGGTAATCAAGAAACCCTCCACAAGTTCATAATCTGAAAGGCAAACAATACTTCACTGGTCTGACCTGTAGTGCCACTTAGAGCTATTTTAAATGGAATTGCTAGTTTTTACTATTTATTATTAAAATGGGGGGAGAACAGAATTGCTGATTATAGTTCCCTTCTGATCATAAGGAATACAATGCAACAGCACCTAAACCATTACATTTGTTTTAGATTACACTGACTGCAAATACTGCCTCATTAATGAGAGAGGGCAAGTGTTTTTCTGAAGGGTATTTTTGTGATCTGCGTTGTTTCTCTTTATTCCATTATGGGTGACACTTGCACGGAAGTCTAGAATAACTATGTTTTCTTGGATAAAAAAAAAATCTTGGTTTTTAACTGCACAGAAATTAGCTTTCCAAAAAAAAAAAAAGAAGAAAAAAGAAAAATCTCATCTGTGTTTTCAAAGTGAACTGTAGGATTTGCATCCCATATCGCCTTCAAAATAACCGCTAGAACAGAAAAAGGGCAAATTAATAACAACTGTTCATAGATTCCTAGTTTAGTAGGAAACACGTTGTTTAGGGCTTCCAGCATAGCATAGGCTAAAGTTGTAACCCAATTATTTCTACCTCAAGCTCCTTACTTGTGGTTGAGGCATAGAAAGACATTCCACCCTGATTACAACTAATAGAGAATCTCAACCTCCCTCAGTTCCAGTGATTAATTACTCTTACTGTATAAACCAATTACATCTGCCATCAGTTTCTAGCAATATAGTTTCATTATGCCTTTTTCTGCTAGATTAGAGTCCATCTAGTATCAGACAGCTTTCTTCTAGAGCAATAATTATAGGTTACATATATTGCAGTTTAGATGAACAATTCCTTTGATGTTTGATCCTGTGCAAATTCTAGCTCTCCTCTGGGATTCACCCATATGCTTCCCCCTGGGTGGGGAGCAAGAGACTATGGGCCCTAAAAGCATTTCTGCAGTCTGTAAAATCCCAACAGCTGAGGGGCTGCCTCTTCCTGCAATGGATGGGAGCCTGACTTCAATTTTGAGTATGACCGAGTCCCAAAGTCCAAATATATCTTTTCAATGCATAAAGCATAGTCCACTATTTTCAGAGAAAAATCCACTTTTCAGTTGACCTTGCTTTTAGAAATTTTTTCTTCTGAAAAAGTATGTGGAAGGATGGGGAGGAGGGGAAAAGCAGCAGTAGCTCTGGAGAAGTTAGAGGAATACGATGTTTTGAATTCATGTTTTCCTTGTTGGTAAACATGCATATCTTGCTATGCACAGTAGGCAGGGCTTCCTCTGCCACACAACCTGTTCCCCCTTTCATAGCTTCTCTGATAACTTGCAGAGCAACCACTAAACGGAGGGGAAGGGCAAGCTCTAAACAACCACGCATTTTGCAGTTGAGGAAACTGTGTTGTGCCCAGTCCCACGTGACTCGACTAGAGGAATACACTCACATGCGGCTCTAACCTTAGTCCAGTAGCTGTGGCCTATTGCAGGCAGAAAAGAGGAAAATGGGAAAGTACCAGTACAGGGATAATCTGCTACAAAATTCACAATTAAGACAGTTGCCATTTCCTCATTCATTTGGATTGGTTCTGGTTTCGTTAGCAACTTCAGTTCATAGCTGCAAACCAATGTCACCACCTTCTTCAGGCAAACAGCTGCCTCTGAAACATTCAGAGCTGTCTCTTGGCAGCGGCCTTTCTAGTGGTACATCAGTGAAGCATTGCCTCTCTAAAAAGCGGCAGCTGCTAATGCTGGTGTGGTACATAACAGCATGCTGCCGCATCAGGTTGGGTCCTGCAAGAAAATGAATTTCTCTGGCCTAGATCATTTGACAATTGCTACTGTATGAATAATTCAGTCCCCAAAACCTAGAAAATGCAAGCAGTGAATAAAACAGCAAGCTGTGTGCTGCACTGTACAGCCAGAAACGGCACCAGTTCAGCCAAAGGGTGTGACAGCTGCTTGCTGATAGTGATGGCTGGCCACTGCATCCTGACTAATCGTTGAAGCAATGGGGGGCTTCCCAGGAAGACATTTCCATGTTTCAAACTGTATGGCTTGCCATTTAAAAGTTGCTTTGATTTGATTTAGTAAAATATTAGGGTTTAGAAGTATAAAAGTATGTTCATCATAATTTATCCTCTGGATTAACTAACTTAATTTAAAAGCACAAATTTAGTTCAACCTGTGTAATTTTCTCATGTTTGGAAAGCCTTTAGCTTTGTCTTACCTTCCTTTGGCTTCTGGGACTAAAACTCTGTACAAGGAAAGTGAGCACCACAGCTTTCTCCAAAAAATGCTTTTCAAGCTTTACTTTTAGCAATAGGTGCAGGACTTGTACATTAACGTAAAGCAGTAATGCTTCCTTCTCTGTCCTTCAGTTTGTTTTCCTGCCCTTGACTCATCCACTTTTAACACAGGAGAATGTATTCAAAGAGAACATTGCTGTTTCTAAGATGAATTTATTCTGCTCATCAATTCTGAAACTCTCTCCAAAAGAGAAGGTGACTGCAGCTCCAGCCTAGGCTGCCTGGTGGGCCGTCTCGCACCTTTGGCAGTCCAGCCACCCTGGCTCACGGGCAGTAGCCTGGAAATTCGGGACCCCCAGACCAAGGGTAGCCCACCTAGCAGAACAGCCAAACAACCTCCACATCCTTTGCATCTCACTTCGTAGCTGGCATCCTCCCAGCAAGCTGCATGGGTGAACCAGCAGGAAACCAGGCTGAAACTTTACGTATTTTGAGAAAGAAATTTGTCAAACTGAACTATTTGCATGGACTACTTGGATGAATTAGCAGCCCCACCATTGGAAGTTTTCTGACTAAATATGCTTTATTTCATTTTTGGTAAACACAGTAGCCACTGAATGCGTTAAGTGCCTCAATGTTTGGGTGGGCTACTCCCACAGGTAAAAAAACCCACAAACTCACCAAAAAAAACCCCCAAAGCCTGACTGTAAAACTGAAGTTGTAAGAGATATGTTCCAGATTATAAGCATTTATAATGCTTGTCATTAAAGTTTTTGACACTCAGGTTCACACTACCTCCTTTATGTTGTTCTGCTCACCAACAATCACTCCATCATATACTGACTCAGACTTTCCTACCCTGAATAGCTGCCTCTGATTGAGTAGCTGCCTCCAGTCAGGAAAACGACTCACTTTTGGCTATTTTGTTCTTCATGTATCAGTCTACCCACAGCAGAAAAAGTAGCTAACCTGCCAACTGAGGCACCTGATTGTATTCTTTACACAGGAATTCTGCCTGCAATGGTAGTTTAGCGTAATTTTATTTGCTCAGATAAATAATCAGAGGACATTTATTGTGATTGACCATTCCTTGGTAACTACTGACAACACTTGGCATGATTTGACGTGACTTAACTGTGTATAGAGATAAAGTAGGTAATTTTTCCTAGTTTACAGTCAATGTGAGGTTTCTTGATTAATCAACATCTAGGCATAGAGTTTGACGTCAACAAAGAAAAAAGTAGTAATCCTTTGCCACTCAGGGTCATTAATTTACTTCTTTGTGAGCTTGGATGATTCAGAAACACTTAGCCAACCTTTCTTCTAGGGAACTAATAGGGTTAGCTTGATCACAAATGGATAACTAAAAGTCTCACAGTCTGGCTGCCCACCTCTCTGGTATCCACCTCTCTGTGTGTTACCAACACACAAAAAGCCGCCTCTGGCACTTGCTAGAGTATAACATAAATTAAAGGTTCTCTGTATAAGGAATGGAATGATGGGGAAATTATAATGATGAGGCCTGTGGCTGTCCAACAAAACAAACCAATCCTTTTTCCTTATCCTAACTGCCCACAGAACTAACTTGCAGAGGCCATTTCCTCTCACATTTCCAATTCATTAGCTAGGGTTGGCTGACAACAGGCAAAAAATGAGGGACCCTCTACTGCGTGCAGAGAAAAGTGACAAGCATTTACAAACCACAGACCTAGTCATCCAAATGAAAATAAAACAGAGCAGAAGAGATCAGCAAGGTAAGCAGAATCCAGCTTTGATGAAAAAAGTACTTGCAACAAAAGAAAACCTGCCGCCATAGCAAACAAAAGGGGAAAAAAAAAATATAAAAGATATTGATACTTTAAAGCAAACTAGAAATTGGTTTTCCCTTCAAGAAGGAGGGAGAGATGGATGGAGGGAAGGAAAGCAAGCAAGCATCTATAGAAACAAAAAACCCCACCTTTGATGCAGAAAGAAAAGACTGATGAGTGAGGGACAAAAAATAAGCAGATGGAACTTGACAAAAAGTCAGTAAGATTCAACAATCTTGTTCTAAAGTGTGTACAGATTTACTACATCTACGACTATTGGTTCTTCTCCTTTGGAGGAGAACACTACACACAGCACTTACACAATTTCTTGGCAAAATTTTATTCTTTTCTTCAAAGTTCAGATGGGAGAGACTTGACCCGCTCCTTAATCTGCCCTTAGCCTCTTGGCCACACCACCCACAGTGTTTTCCCAATGCTTCCACATCTGAGCCTGTCCAGAAGTTGGTTTCGCAGCCCCTCACCAATCATGGTGTCTGCTGAGCAGAGTACTGAGTATGCTGAATAGGACACATTACCCAAACTTTATTTTCAGTAACTATGGTCTGCTGGGAGTAGTCATCTGTGCATCCCCCTGACATGCCTGCATACTCTCTGCAGCGAACTCTGGCTGATACAGCTGTGTACACACACTTCCGCAGTCAGTCCTAGCAGTACTTTCATACCCTCCTTCCTCCACATGTAACAGCCTCTCTTTCCACACAGCTCCCACTTGAATGCATATTCTCAGCTTGTGCTAGTGCTAAAAGTACCACAGAGCACAAGCACGTTTCAGAGGAGACTTATACAGCCCTCTGAAATCACCATCCTTCTAGGTAAGTAAGTCTCTGACGACCCATACTATACGTATGGCATTATGTCCCATTTGCAATTCATATGCCCGCTCCAAATCTAAAGCACACGCACTATACTAGAGAACTTTCAACATAAAGGAGGTATAAAAGTGGAGCTGATTCACACTCTTAGCTGCAATCAAACTACCGGAGGATGCTGAATGATTCCCTCTGCTCTGGTTTTGGATGTCATTATCTGACCTCATTTCTTGCTTGTGATATTTTCTTGGGCAGCTCAGTGCTCATATATTATCATTCAAGCCAGCATCACTCAGTCATACAAATGTGAGTGTGTGTATCTCTGAAGGGGGATGAAGGGTGGGGTAAATTAAAGGCTTTTAAGTATTACTGATTGAGAAAGAGAGAAAACAACATTTAAAAGCCTTTTAAATTGTTATTCCTTCCTTTTGATCCTAAATTTCTTTTTGTTTTGTTCTATGCAGCTGGCTGAATGATGACAGAGTGGCTTGCAATTATCTGGATGACATTAGATGCCAGCTGAAATGGACACTAAAGGAAGAATCCAACATCCTGCATATATAATTCCTACTCCATTTGGCATTTAACCAAGCCAACAAATATACATTCCTTCCCCAGCCACCCCCAGTAAATCCCATGGCCAGTGAATGCTGCTATGGTAACGAAATCCTGGGAAGGAGGAAGAGGTAGGATATAAGCAGAGTTTTCAAAATGTTGGAGTATAATTTTAAATTCAGAACTGCACACGCCTGTAGCTAACTCTCACAAGCTCTGCACACTGAACACCGCAGACCTGGACTTCCAATACCTGCAGAATTCTGAAGGATCCTAATTAATTTGGTAGCTTTCATTTTCAGTCATTGTATGACTTATTCAAATCACAGGTACTGCTCCACCAGTTCTGTGAGGCTTACTAAAATAGACCTCAGAAACTGAGCACAGCTGTCAAAATAATGTTATTGTTTTCCTGAATTGGTTTCAAAGATAGTTATTCCACAGAAACCTAAAAGTTATATTCTTATATCAGCACACTAAGTAGTTCCTAGCAGTTTAGTAAATCAAATATTCCATACCGCTAGCTTAATAAGATGGCGAGTCATGCATGAAATGACTGCCAGGTTAATGACACAGGGAGTCATGCCTGGCGCGTATTTGCATATAATAGCACAGAACGTTCCCCTAAATCCTTTAAATTACTCATCAGTTCTTAAATAGGCATTTAACTAAACCTTCATCCAGAGTCAGAAAGAAAGAAAGAAAGAGCCACCTACAATTGAAAAGAACAACAGATAAGGACTAAGCAAAACCTAAAATGCCAGCTTGTAGGAAGACCTGAAAATCTGCACATGCAAACCACACACCATACATCTATGTCTACAGCTAAAAGTAAATGGACAAATTTTGTTTCTCTATAGTAACTCTTAAAGCAAACTAAGAGATGGCATTCTCTAAGACATTGTGTTATGGGGAGATGACATAGGGAAAGCACAAAATAGCTTAAAACTAAGCCTAAAGCAACTCTCAGAGAGGGGATGAGGACAGGAACAGCATTTGTGCCCATAATTTTCCTGATGACTCACAAAGTCAGCCTGAGAGACTGTCCAAGGTGAAGATTTTGTTTGGTTTCCTTTTGCAGAGCTCCTTCCAGACTGCCATGTGTACATTTCTTCATGCTGCAGCTCTTGATTTGGGCTCTGTTTGTAGGAACAGCTGAAGAAACAGGATACTAAAAGCTGAGATACAGAATGGAAGGCAGGGCAAAGGGAGGAAGTCTAGACCAGGGGAGGTGGGTTATTGTTCCAAGTCATATTTAGAATCAGGCAAGTTATTTCAACTCTGTATTTTGCTTTTTTCTTCCTGTAGTCTATTACAGTTGCTCAGATAGCAACCTCTTCAGGCCATGGACTTACCAATACAATTGCAAATGGGCCTTCAAGATGCTCAGTGTCATCACAATGTGCCTGTTGTTTAACCACCTTCATGCCCAAATACCTGTAACACACCCAGGACAAAACACCAGCTGGAAAAGTTTCTGCCTTACTTCAGCAAGTAGTACCCTCATGCAACCACATCATCATCATACACATTGTCCTGTGCAGAACAGAGGCATTATATTCTGGATGCTGACTTGTTCTTTCCTTCACTTACACAGAAGAAATCATCCTCAAGAACATGCTCCCAGTTTATTTTTTTTTATACAGCTGCATTTAAATGTCCGTTATTCCAAGCTACAAATTACTTGCAAACACAAGTCACAGATTTATAGAACTGAAGCTTCTACATCTTAGCATAAGGTATATCATTATTCCAACATGCAAGAAATATGCTTATTAGTTACTATGTTTGGATATGAAAATCAATTAACAAACTAATTCAAATTACACAGGTATGAAATCATGAGCCTTGATCTTTCACACTATCACTGAAAAAGGTATGTCAGACAAATAATATTCATCAGCTGCTTTTCTTATAACTCACTTGAATAGTAGTAGGGAATAAGAGCAAACAATAAGATTTCTGTAAAGAGAAGTGTTAAAATATATCCACTATCTCATAAGCTGAGATCTTTTCAATCAGGGAAGTGTCCCTGCATAGCCAATAGCAGAGAAAAATATGAATTCACTTCTCTCCCCAACCCCGTCCACTTCACTGAAATATCAGTTTCAAGGCCTAAGCAAAACCAACTAAAACATTATTAATCCAATCTTTCCCTTACTTCTTAACAAAATTAAAAAATGCAGATGTTCTTTTATTGCTACTTTATTTACAACAGTTTATAATTAAAAACAACAACAAACCAGGACAGAAAATAGAAGGTTCCATACACATAGTAACTCAACGTTTTTATACATCACAAAATATCTCTCTATATTCATCTCATTAAGGACCAGGTACATTTGCAAGGGAAAAGGTTGACTACAGTTCACTTACAAGTAATTTCCCAGAGAAGACAGCCAAAATGGTAATGCAGAAATATACTTTAAAATTATATGGGTTTACACTGTAAAAAAAATAAGGGAAGATAAGTAGTGCTTACTTCTTGAAGTAGGTGAAGCATATTAGTATGTGATATGGCCACCCATTTAGCCAAACAGCAGAAAAAGACTTTTGGAGAAGTTTGCTTAGGCCACTGGGTGATTAATACATTGTTCTGAATATGTAAAATATATTAAAGGAACATAAAAATAGATAGTATTCAACACCAACCAAAAGACTGTCAAATGCACTGAGTAAACAAGAGAGAGAAAATACCACCTCTTTCATCTAGAACAGTTGCAGACAAAGTACCTAGATGCCTTCTGAGAAGGATAGCTTAACATTCATGAAATTTTTCTATTTCCTCAGAATACAGTATGTTCTAAACTAAGTTCTCATTTCTCTTAGGCTAATGCTCAAGCTATTACATCTACTGTAAGAAATGCTTTTATTTGTAAGTATGGTCTTTTGTGTTAAGAAAGATAAATGTCAGACTCATTAATTATGTATCTATAATTAGATCCTGCTGAAAATGAGCTGAAACTTGTTTTGACATCTTCTTTGAAGAATGTATTTGTACGTTGCATGTAACATTGCACATACGCATTTGCAAAACCTGAACTAGCTGAATGGCAGCTATGTACAAAAGCCAGTAAGCTTTGACAGGGTAAACAAAATCAAAGAAAAGCATAGCTGAAGAGTTAATAAGCACCTCCTTACAGGAGAGAAATTCACATGAGACAGTTCACTCAAAAAATGCTAAATGGCCATGAAGAAAAAAAGAAGTCTCTGACCAGGAACATATGATGAAAGCCGTATTTTGACGATTGTAGAAAGTTTTCTTTTAAATACACCCCCTTCTAAGTGTTTAAATAATTTCCAAGAGGCTTCATTGTACTTCCCTCAACTTCAGGGTGGTTGAGGTTTTTTTTTCCTACTAATTTGGAGATAGATTGTACCTTAAGGCAGAGCCAGGAACATGGGGTATGTTCTTAAGTGGCAGGAACACAAGAGTAAGCGTGGGAGGCTTTGTGCTTCAGCGACAAAACATCGCTCCCTTCCCCCACGGAGGCGAAGGAGACAATCAGCCCTACTGTTAACTGTAGATTTGAGTATGAAAACCAGCAGTGCGCAGAACGTGCTGCAGGATGCAAGCAAACTCTCTTCTGCCTTTTGCACAATCTAGGAATTTAAAGAGGTAGTGCCAGCAGTGCTGTGTGAGTGGTCCCATGTACGAGGAAACCACATGTGAACTTAATAACAGTAATAATAATAGTAGGAGTATTTAATGAAGACTCAGGAAGAACTGTCTATGTTATTATTGTAGGATAATGATAAACAGTTTGACAATGCTGTTTCTGGGACTGAATAAACAATTCAGCCTTATCACAGCTGTTGGACTTCAACACCCAGTATTTAAGTACTGTTATGGTCAGAAAAGTGACTCTGTAAAAATAATACCTTCTTACTGTAGAGCGCTGCTGCTTCTATATTTTCTGAGTCATCTCTGATACCTTTACTGACAAAACAAGTTGTTACTAATGATAGCATGGCAGCACTAATCCAGCTCTACAAGGGGAGGCTGGATCCTAGTTTGTCTCACCACGTCACATCCCTGACTGTGGCGCATAGCCCACATCTCCGCTAGAGATGCAATGCAGAAGCACAGCAGAAGAACCCTTCCCAGATACCTGGGATTAGGTACAACCACTACGTTTCTCTTAGGGACAAACATATTAGTCTTCTAAAGCCAGCCAGCTCTCTTGTTGAAATGGGAACAAACAGAGGCATTTGTCCTGACGGCACCGTGGATGCTACAGTGTTATCTTTTATAGGTCCATAGCACCGCAGAAGACAAGCAGCCACTGCAACTAACCTTATCCCCATGCCAGCTTTTCCAGATCATGCGTTAAGACAGATACAGTTTCTAAAGCAGAAGGGTCTACTAGTCATGCCCTTATTTTTGCATGTTTCAGAAATAAAGTGACCTTCAGATGAGATAAATTGTCACAACTGCACAGGTTGCTTTGTCAGTCCTGATGTCAGTAACTTTGGAACAGAAACTGTTCTGAAAGGACCAATTTCCTTGTTGCTGGTCACAAAGCCTGCCATGGCAGGAATGGCTTAGTAGCTCCGTGCAAACCACCAGTCTGTCCCTATTCTCCCTCACGTTCTCCATAGGTAAAAAACTGGTGTGCCAATAGGCACATGACATACAAATATAAAATAATCAATGGTACTTCTCCCATAGCAGATATACATTAAAATGAAAGGTTTCTATAAAATTAAAAAAGGTAAATGCCTTATTTTTGGTGTTCATTTCATAATTGCCTTCAAAATTGAAAAGAAAAAGGAAAATTACATTCCTTTCTAAGGCTCTAGCAAATCAGGAATTTTAGTGAACATAAGGGAACAGGAAATGAAAATACATTTTAACCTTAGACAATTTCAGTGTTCCTGCATCCGTAAGAGACCACAGCATAACGGTTCTATTTCATGCCAATAGCACTCACTTGAAAGGACATTACCACCAGCACAGGCAAGCTTTTCTTCCGTAAAGCTTTCCCCAAATGACATCAACGTAGCAGTGCTTTCAATCCTGCTCACTGAATTCAAAACAACTTGAAACACAGTTGTGGACACTGCTTTCTATCTTGTGCATATCAGGGAAGGGAAGAAGCTTATTTCCTGATTAGGGATTCCTCAGTGGTAGTGGTGGGGAGGGAGAACCTGCCTACAAAAATCTTAGCTCTTCAGAAATATCAGCCTGTCTATAAACAGATGGCTACTCCTCATGGGATACTGTCCTCTCCAGGAACACTGCACTAAGTCCTGAACCTCTTCCAGTGTGGCCCTGAGCAGGCTGTGCTGCTAGCAAAGGTGAGGAAAGTTAGAAATGGAACAGAGCCAATCTGTGCATATAAAAGCTCTAAATTCATTACTCTCAATTAAAATGAATGAGGATAAGGATCGCTTCCAAGTACATCAATCAAAGAAAGTACTTGCTGCAGGAAAACAGAAGACACTGGTGTATACACGAAGGAATTCACTCACGTATTAACAAAGTGTGTGCAGGCAAACGTATCCGAAACTGGCAGCTTATTTTTCACTTGACAAGCTGTGAGTATCTAGGAATGATAGGTTAAAAATCTAGAGTTCTCTCTTTTTATTTTTAAAAAAAAAGTTTCTGACAGAAATACTTGTACGCCAGCACATCCTATTTTACAAAACTAGGAGGGTAACTTAAACCAGAGTGTTTCATACAGTATACAAAGGCATATGATGCTTTGAAGATAAGTGCGAAGTAATTTCTTCTGTTATCTATTAACTTTGGAGCACCGTAAGTACCCTTATTTCCTGAAATGAACAGCCAGAGAAACTGCTGAACACTGCAGAATTAGCTCTTAAAGCAGAAACAAAACCTAATGTTTCTTATAGGTGACAAAAATACAGTCCTTTACATTTCTTGTAGTGGTTTTGCTTCACTTTTTTTTTCTTTTTTACCTTACGCTTAGAAATATTTTAAAATATTATCATAACTATCAAAATTAAGCAGTCAGGATGTCAAGGAGTACTGCAAAGGGGGTGGTAAAGACAGACCTTCAGCTTGGAGTGCTTGAGTAGGGATTTGGCAAAGGAGGACACAAACCACTTTAGTTCTGTCTTAGTTTAGCTAATATTGCCTACCTCAAAACCAGTATTGGGAATCTGTGTTCATTATTTGCAAGGGAGTAACTGATTTTTCTTTATGCAAGAGGCCTGTAGAATCAAGACTTCCATTAATGGAGAACTGTCAAGAACTTGCCGTTTTTCAGGCTGTAATTTCATCAACCTATATCACAAAGCACAAGAAATGTGCTTATTTCATTAGGCGTGGCAAAAACAAACCTAATGAAATAGTTTTGTTACTTTCCTGCAATTGGGTTTACAAAAAAAATAAAAATCTGCAGAAGTAGCTGTGGTGCATCAAAATAAGCTGAGTGCCTTTCTCAGCCCTGAACAATGCACGTGATCCTGCTCTGGGTGAAAACCTCTTAGTGCTCCTAAAGTACAATTACCAGCTACAGTAAAGTTAGAATTTAACCTGCAGCACAGCACCAGGATTTTAGATTCTCTTGGGATAACTTTCATTACAGGCCCTTTTTTTAGGACCACATCACCAGCCACTTTGGAAGGTCATAACACTGTCGCAAACTAATACTGCATTACATTTTCTCATACTAACATCATAACGGGATAAGGCTGTTAGAG
The DNA here is from genome assembly GCA_013400375.1 of Thinocorus orbignyianus. Taxonomy (NCBI): domain Eukaryota; kingdom Metazoa; phylum Chordata; class Aves; order Ciconiiformes; family Thinocoridae; genus Thinocorus; species Thinocorus orbignyianus. Next base: position 416,171 of record VXBW01008316.1, on the reverse strand, counting down.
AGGACTGGCATAAGATTTGTGGGACAGAATGAACAAACCGAAATCAACCTATTGGCTTAGCAGTGAAGTGACAAGAAGTACAAAAACATGGTACCTAAACTGACCAGGGCAGGGAAGCCAGAGGTAAAGCTGATGTGTCTCCCACCTTCACATACTTGTTGACTGTTTCAGGGAAACTGTCTCCAGCCGCTGACATCCCCACTGGATAAGCACAGCCTACTTGCAAGTTGCAAACCCTAGCTGTCCTTGTATTTATATCTTGGAGCTTTTCTCTCAAGGTTATATGGGATGTGTGGTGGGCATTCATCCCATTCACACTGTCAAACAGTTACAGCAATGCAGGTCACGTTTTTCTGTCCAGCATTCCAGCGGATCTGTGATAGGAAATTCATTGATGGAAACCACAAACATACAATTATATACATTTAAAAAAGCAGTTGCATACGGACTGCAGCAAGCTTCAGAGTAGGAAGAGCTGCTTCTTCAAACCATGGAATAAGCATTTCTCATCTACAGGAATTTACAGGACTCCAAAAATCATCAAAATCTATGACCAGAAAGTTCGCAATAACAGAGCTAACTCTCAGTGGTATCTCTGCTAGAACAGGCACCAGTCTACCAGGAGAAACTGATTCTACCAGCGAAAAACAGAAAGTGAAAAATGAGGAAGATAAAGAAGAGGTGCAAAAGTATTAAGAAAAGAACATCACAGAAAAAGCTCCATGTGGTATAAAACTTAGTACTTCTGACAAAATAAGTCCTTGTTTTATTATCTGCATACCAGCTAAACTCTTCTGAAAATTCAGTCCTGTAACAAAATACGATAAAAACCTAGACATAAGCTGTAAAGAGATTTATGAGAAAAAGAGGAGCTACATGAGATCTCTAATGTAGCCTCAGAAGCTATCTCCCCTCTGGTCATTTTTAGCATACAATTAAATGTAGCTATATATACTTCTTGCAGTATCACCAGTCTCATTAACAGCTGTTCAGGTAGAGCTGTGAATTGAGCCATACGGATAGTATACCAGAGGGCAGGGTTTAAAGACAAAGATTTCAAGAACTGTGAATAATTTAAGACACAATACTATGCATAGAACTCCCCAAATTCAATTTGTCAGTGAATATACGATTCGCTACGATTTGAGGCAGTATTAAGATTTGTATGATAATTTCAATCTCACACAATAATTAAAAGTAAGAAGGGCCTGCATTTGTTTTGCAGTTTGTTTAAGGCTTAGATCCAGGAGTTTAGTTTGGGTTCCCAGTTTAAACAATATCTTCTTTTGTCCAAGGAAAAGCCACTGCACCACCTTCTATCCCACTTTACATCAGTAGTAGGGAATTCTGTTCATTTCCTTCCTCCTGCACTGGAAGTGACTGGCGACAGCTCAAATGTGCACCAGGATTCACTCGTGATACACTCAGCCTCCTGTACTCCTACCTCACACATCCTGCACCACAGACCTCAAGTCTTCACTGGGACTGCTAAGTATTACTGAGATATAAATAGCATCTCTTACAATAACACTATAATTAAAACACATATGTTTGTGCACGAGCATACTTCCTGAAACTGGGGACTGGAAGAATCTACTTCATTAACTCATTTACAGTTCTTCCCTGTACACCAAAAATTTCACTAGTTAGTCCCAATGGACTTTTCAAAATTGATTTAACAGCACAGCCCTCTTGGGAACTTTTAGGAGAATTCACAAAATAACTCATGGAATATTTACTTTAATAAGTATTTGTACTTCATAATTATATTCTCCGTAAGAAGTTTTCAGATAAAATTCTGAAACACACAATCTATCCATCTATTGTCTATTTCGGCTCTTAGCCACGTCTTGCATTAGGATATGCATATACATGATGCTTATAACTTTTTGCCTGAAATCCACTGTTTAACCATGAATCTCTCACCCTCTGGAGAAAGTTAGCAATATTGAGTTTAAATGAACTTTTCTGTTCCAAAGAAACATAAACATGATCCCAACACTGCTTAGGTAAAAAGAAAGGTTGATGAAAGCTGCAAGAGAATTCCCACTCTCTGAGTGTGTTCAATGCCATAAAGGTATGGGAACACTAGATGGCAATAACTACTGTACTTGGATCTTTAGGTACAAATTTACTTTTACTCCTGTTACAATATTATCTATTGCACAGCTTATAAGGCAATATTATTTAAGCGGTACTATATTCCATTACTAAAAAGAACCTCACAAAACCCCAACCAAAACAAAAAACAAACAAAACACTATCCTCTCCCCCCCAAAAAAACCACAACCAAAAACCAGCTAGCTGTGGATTAGGGTTTGTTTTGGTTTGTTTTTTTGAAACCAAGCCTGACTTCCTCAAAAGGTAAGCGTGCAATTCAGGTTTCTAAAGTATTTCACAGTTAACTCTGCTACAGTATGGATCAAGTTGGTATCTTTGTTATAAGGCATAGAAGTTACTGTACTAGAAAAAAGGAAAAAGGACAGTAATTGTGAAACGTTGCTGAAGTGTTCCTATTCCTAATTATATATTTATTTTAACTTTTGGCATATAAAGCAAATGTACAGAATACTTGAACATCACAACATAATTATATAAGTTTGTCAGGGTAATACTCTGCAAAGGCATTTATAAAAAAAAAAA
>VXBW01008316.1:397745-413516 GCA_013400375.1 Thinocorus orbignyianus | reverse complement strand
AAAAAAAAAAAAAGCTTTACTTTACTTTTTTTTTTATTCATCATCAGGAAATCCAAAAGACTTCCAAAGTATCAGGTAAGAAAGATCATTTAGGAATCTCTACAAGAAGTTTGAGTAATTCAAAATCCCATGGTAAGTTACTTGAAGAACTAGGATCAGACTGCAAGAATCAGGAAAAGCAGAAAACTCTCTAGACTGGCTTGAAATGTAGAAACATTAAAACGCAGAAATGCACATCAGTGCAGTGAGAACTGTAACCCCATGTCAGTTAACTGCTATGTGTAACCCCCCAGTATTTTGGAAGCCTGTCCATGGGTCAGAGTTGTGCATGAAACTCTGTCCAGCTACCAAAAGAGAAAGTTGCTGCCCAAAAGACCTCTACAATCTAGTCATTCTGGTTATTTTTTCTCTCACTTGACTTCAGCTGTTTAAACTTCTTAATTTCAGCTGTTCGCTTGTCCAGTCCAAGTTGTTCCAGCTCTTTCTGGAGTGGAATAAGGCATTTCCAGAGAGTCATTTAACCCAGTGTCTGGGTTCCCTGGAAGCGCCTGGGTTGGAATTAACCATTTTCCCCACAGAGGGAAGTTTATATCATGTTACCTGTCTCAATACTGCACACCTAAAGATGCATCACACCCTGGTTTTGCTTGGATATCCTCCAGATCCACAGTGACCATTTTACAGGCAAACAGGGCTGGAAGGGACAGCACAAGGAAGCAAAGCTAGTTCCCATCAGTCACCTAGCACACCCAAACCCCTCGCAAATCACTGTTGTCCTAGTTACAGTGGTCTCCAAAATCAGTAAAGGGCTCCGAAGTGCAAAGAAATTAAAAACTGAGTAGCAAAGGTATTTCCATACACAAGTGCATGTAGCGTTGCCCGTCTCTAGAAATCGCAGCTTCAGTATTTAAACGTTATGAGTAAATTTAATGCCGAGATCTAGCACTGCTTTAGCTCGAAAGCCTTGCCTTACAGAGACATCTCCTGGCAGCAGCGGGGTGGAGCAGCCGCATTCCCCGGGCTCCAGGCAGGGGGTGCCGCAGCCCCCGGCCCCGCCAGCAGCGCGCACCGCGGCCGTCGCGCCGGGTCACCGCGCCCGCGCGGGGGCGCTCTGGAGGGCGGCTCTGCCAGTAGCCAGAGGGTAATTAACATCGGGCTGGGGATTTGCATATTAACAACACCCCACCGCGGCTTCCCTGCCTTCACACCGCACCCACCTCGGGCTCGGCGCTCCAGGGCTGGAGCCAAGTGGAACTCCTGAGTTCTGCTTCGCTGTCGCAGAGCGAACAGTTTCGTTTGCATTGAAAATATTTAATGGTGACCTTAAATTAACGCGTGCTTTTTAATTTTTCCAAATGGCCTTTCTTTTCCCCCCAATACTGTTACTCTTCCACAAACTCTGCAATTTAACATACCCTTTTTCTTGGGAACCCAAATGAGTGTAAGATGTTTTAATTTCTTTCAGAGTACATTGTGCCAAATGACCTAAAAGTCATCTTTGAAAAAGCGAACGAATATTTTAAACAACAACGAAAAAGATTAATTTGAAACTTGCAGAATTTCCTGCAAAAATAAAAATACTCTAATTGACCTACCTCAGATCAGGTAGCTCCTTACCTACCTCAACAATGCAGAACATGTTTGAATCCATCTGTTTAACTGAAAAAGATAACTAAAAAGAAGAGCAAATTACATCAACTTTTATTTTCCCCCTCTGTTTATAAAATGTCAAGAACTAATTAGTCTTTGTTTTAAAGAGTTTTCAACTATTCCCTAGCCCCTACAAAGCAAAGGCTAGTATAATCAAGTTATGATTAAGCAAAACCATCTTTTAATCACAGATTGTGATTAAATGTGTATGTAACATCTCTAATGAAAAATAGTCAGTTTAAATATAAGTATAGGTGCTTTCTAGCCACCTATAGCTATCATGCATTAATGTTTATAGGCAGCTACTTCAGTATTTGCTAAACTCAGGAGCTCACAAAAGCCCAGTGAACTTCCTTGGCTCAGAACCTCCAAGGCAGACATCTCCGCCATCGTCTGTGTCCTGCAGAAACTCTCTTATCTCCTTGCTGCACAATAACACCCACAAACCTCAGCACCTGCACAAACTTTCCCATTTGATGCGGCAAGGAAAAGGAGGGAGAGTTTGATCTAAGCTTACTCTCTCAGAAAAACATTAAACCCATAAGTTATGGTTTCGTTTTTCCAAGTAATAAGTTGTAAGAACCAATTAAACCTTATCATTTACAGTTGGCCTCTCTTCTCTTCCCTTCTAAGAGAGGCAGCAAAACCAAACATGAATACCTTTAGGAGTGCATGGTGGAGGGAAAGAAAAGAAGACATGACTGTTTGCCAGACCAGTGAAGTTCCTCATAAATATTAGTTTAATAAAAATTTTACTCAGAAGCAATGCATGAAAGTGGGTGGGGTTTTACCTGCAAATTGCTGTTGTTGGTTGTTTTTTTTTAATCATGGGAGGAACATCTTCTCATTCCATCCCTTCACTGACACCACCCCCAAATAAACCCCAACCAACCAAAACAGGTCTAGCTTAGAAAAAGGAAAAAACATTTAGTTTGGAGTGTGTTGAGCAAAATTTCACGATCATTCATAAACTCAAAAAGAAGAAATTAGCACAGAAACATTTAGATGTTTGCTTTGGCAAAACTTTGGGATATGCCTGCCTGTAATGCAGACCTAGAAAGAGATTGAATGGAAATAAATAAGTGCTGTGGAAATAAAGATATCCTAAAGTAAATATACAGAAAATAGTATTATACAATGCTAAATCAGTTACATATGTTGTTGTCTCCAGATGTTAGAACCATGACAAGTCTAATTTGAGAAGTCTGTCTGCAGTCCCACGCAGCCGAGTTCAACTGTCACACACAGGATATAGACCTCAGCAGACAAGAGATCCATCACCAACCATGGTGGGATGAGCGAGCAGTACCTAGCTGGCACAGAATGGGTAGTTCAGACTGATGGAGGATCGTGGCAGTTTGCTCCTTACTCTGCCTGTGTATCCAGATCCAAGCCTTGATTTTACAAGGAAAAGAGTATTTTCTGCTAACTCAGTCTAGGTTTGAAAGTCAGCTGGGATTGCCATCATGAAATCATAAACAATCCTTATATCACCAATAATGGAAACCAGGTCTCCTTCCAGTACCTGTAGGCTTTGCAGTCTGAAAGAAATTGTAAAGCAATGTATTTAAATGTATGAATAGAGGAAAACAAGACGTTCTCAGAACACAAGTGTGGAACAGTTTTGCTGAGGAAGAAAGAACTTTCTTCCTATGAGTATGCTATCACATGAGGATTTTAGAAAAAAACAACAGAGAAAACAAGATGATTTATCTCCATATCTCCTTATATGTGCCATCACTGTTTAGTCACCTGTTAAACAGACCAAGAACAAACAAACAGATATAGGCCTTGTTAAAGTAAGAAAAAAATCACAGCAAGAGGAACTGTAATTTCCAGAGTTCATGTACTCTTTGCATCTGCAGCAGTAACTCAGATGAATAGTTTTATATTGTCTGTGCTACACAATAACTTTACTTCACTATTCCTACTTTCAGAAATTTTTCTCCAGAAAGTAATGTTGCTCAGAGAAAGCAAACAATTTCTCTAATTACCTGAAACAGGAATTCTCCTGCTAAATCATCACAATAAGGCATCTCATCTCCCTTCTCAGAATTTCCACAAGGTCATCAAATCAGGTGAAACAAGACAGCAGGGGAGAAGTATGAAACAAATTCAGGAACACCAAATGTTTCTCCTATTCACAGAAAACCAGATTCTTTTCAGCTGTGGGGAAGGAATCTTGGGAAAAAGAAATTCTAGAAGGGGAAGGCTGGCTTGATATCCCTCTGCTAGGCTTTCACTGTGTTGTCAGATGGGGCAAAGATACCTCTGGGAAAAATTGCTGGGATAGACCTTGGCAGCTTAACCTCTTCCCTGTATTTTTTTATTTCTTGGCTTACCTATAGCAGATCTGTATTTATAGTAATAGCAACACCTTACGTGCTCTGGTTTGGGAAGCATAGATCGGTATTACCTAACCACAGAAAATGGCTCCAAATTAAAGTCTCTCTCAATCGGGAAGCAGTTAAAACGCAGCGAAGTACGGCGCCGCTGAGCAGTGGGCAACGCTGGCGAGCACAATGGAACCGAGACCAGAGCAGGCATCTCACTATCTGTCAGCCACCCTTTCTAGCAACAGACTAGAGAGACCCACTGAAGTCAATGAAAAGGTTTCCATGGAAATCAATGAGGTCTCAGTAAGGCTGTAAAGATGCATCATTAATTTTTTCAGCCTCGCTTTCACACACATCCATTCCCTCTCTAATATCAGTTCTTATACTATTTATATAACTCAGGATCTAATCAAGACATGTACTACTACTTGCTGGGAGCTGAAAAGATCATGCTGATTTGTTACTTCTCTTTTAATATTTAGAAGGTACTCAGCTACACTGGGGATATAGGGTCTATGAAAGCCTGTACACTGGTGTTGAGAAGCACTTTGGTCATCTGTATACAGGAACCTCTACATCTAAAGACCTATCACACAGCCACTGAAGCTAAAATTGCAAAAACCTAGCTCAGGGGAATTTGAATATTGCCATCACTGTATTATTAATACCCAGAGTAGGAACTAATTTTTTGCTGGCTAATATAAATTTTATTTGAAAAAAACAAAAGCAGCATCAGTAAGCATCTGCCATCTAAGCACTCTATTCTAAATCTCCTCTCTTTTCTGCCTATATGACACCATTTTGTAAAAACAAAGTTTCTCAGGCGGACGTCGATTGTCGATTTATTGCTTCTGATTTATTGCTTCTGCTTCTTTTTTAATTCACAGTTGCTAGTTTATATGAAAGAGTTGAGAAGCATGGAAGTTAATAACTGCAGAAGCTGTGAGATACTAATGGCATTGCATTTCACAAGACTAAAATGTGGGCAGCAGACTATATTAGTATAGTGAAGTACAGCGCAAACTACAAGAAAAGATTTTAAATTATTTACCTTTCTACTTCAGCACAAATGTCCTATAGCCAATTATCATGAGATATTGCCTAGAAATTAACCAGTCTTGTGTTTCTATCTCCAGATTTACAATTAGTAATGCTATTAATGTGGATCCTGTACTTAGCATCACTAATTACATTGCTATGAACTAATGGTGTTAAAAATAGCAATAGCCATCAACTACCAATTAATGCTTAATGAGAGCATATAAACCCTGGCATTGTAATGAATTTCCAAATTATTGTTTCTTGTGTGTCTCTTGAAATCATACAAAAATGGGTGTAACACATGAAGTAAGGCAGTGACTGAAAGAACATTTATCACAAAATTTTGAATCAAAAAGAGGGACAGGACCAACAGGAAACATTTAAGGATTAGTGTACACCTTTCACGCAAGTAAATAGTTAAATACAGTACATTTTTAGAGGGAATATCTCAGATTTTTACTGAAGTAAGAAAGATGGTGGTCACTGAGCTGTTTAGCTGTTGATAGTCATGGGCACAGCAGGACAAGAGCCTAAAACGCAGGAAGGACTATGAATACTGTAAATAGCATTAATAAAGTGCCTGTGCGTTGAACTGTTGCAGTGTTGAGTAACACCCACTTTTTCCACATCCAAACAGCTTTTGTTCCTCTAAAGACTGTGGTAGACAAGCTAGAAATGAATCCTCATCAGCTGCATCATAAAATACAGCAGGTACTGTTTATTCCAGCAACTTTCAAATCAGAAGCCAGGACACACTTAAAATCACAAAAACTAGATCCTTTATGCCTTGGTGGAAGGAAATAAAGGTCCACCACAGGTCTGGTCTTTGGGAACTAAGATAAGACCAGATGCATCCAAGGCTGGAAGGTAAAGGCAGAGAAAATAAAGGAAAATAATAGGCAGGAAGAAGAAGAAAACGATGTTGAAAGCAAGTGGGAAGTTCTGATTATTTGGGAGAGTCAAGAGAGAACCTTGTTTAGCAAAACAAAGTAAACCAGGTAACACTGAGATATCTACACAGTGTTTGACATAACCTCAAAATGTGGATTTACTGCTCTTACCGAACTGGTAGCCCATCACCACGGACCTTGATATACTAATGCAATCACAATGAAGCATTAGCATTGCAAGCAACAAAAGGCAAGAAAAACATGTACTGTTAAAATGGGGAAGGTGATCTTTTTGGAAAGGAGCCAGTTGGATAAAACCCCTGGAATGAAAGATGACCTTTGGGACCAAATCCCCGCTGCAGGATGTCATCCTTAATTCAGACTTTGAGAGTCAGAAAAGGTGAGATGAGTGCCAGAACAGTGACTGCAGTGGAGGCCAGAGGGAGCACAGAATTAGACTGCTTTCCTGCCCCCAAAATGTAAAAATAAGCAAAGGATGAAGAAGGGGAAGAACAAACGTGTTGCAGTCACAGCCAGCCTGCCACTGAGGAGGACAACAGCTCAGTACCTGCTGAGGCAGGTGGGCAAAGGCACACAGCTTAGTTCTTCTGTGCTTCACAGGGAAAATGCATCCTAGGGATGCCATAAGCAGCTCTTCCCTCCATGGAGCAGTGTAGTGGGGAGATCCAGCCTCAGAGCTCCACATGGCAAGTATACCAAGCTGAGGGAGCAGCCTAGGCATAATGCTCCGTCAGCACAAGCTTTCCCAGGGGATACTTTTCCAAGCATGCTTTTGTTCAGCAGAGAATGTAATGTTTCTTATCTTTGCTCACTAAGCTCTGTGCACAGCTTTGATCAGAAATAAATCCCAGAAATTCCAGATATCTCCCTAGCTGTGCTATATCATGAGCAAATGCTGGGATAACTGTAAAAAGACAGCAGTTACCACTGGGAAGAAGCTCCATGTTTCCCATGCTGTTTTGCATGTCTCTGCAAAGAACAGGAGATATACAATTCCATACTAGGAAGGCATTAGGCATTACTTACATTTCTGGTTTGCTTATGACATGAAACCCAGTAGCAGAAGACATGCTAAACAAAATTGTATGGAAAGTGGATTTTCCCCTCCCCCTTAAATTTCACTTTTTTCTTCAAACATTTTCTCTCTCCATATTCGGTCTTCCCAGCGCGTTTTCCTGAAGAAACAGATGTACCACCAGAGGAAAACGAAGTGGGAGACAAGAAGAGATCAAGTAAGGGGAGTCATTCCCCAGGGAAGCTGGAGGTATGCACACTTACTGCTCCCTCCTACTACAAACAGAAAATGAATCCCTCTCTCCTAACGTGCCACTGAAATACTGCAGCCACCTTGCTACACTCTCATCATCCTAGACCTGAGAAAGCTTTCACACAGGAAACTTGAGGTAGGTTTAGCTAATGAAAAACTGGTTTTCCCCCCTCAATAAATAACCAAACATCTCTAATATGACAGCATTATAACTTATTTTGCTTCCTAGGAGAAAAAGTATCTTGATTTCAATGCAGAGATATACATAAATATAGAATTTTCTGGTTTGGATTTTCTTTTACTTTTAAATTAAGTCCAAGAGCTTCGTTTAGCCTTTTTTACTATATATACTCATACAGTGGCCTCTTGCAGTATTCAAAGCTAATCAGTTTTTATAGCCATCTCTTCCAGTTTCCCTACTAACAGGATACTGAGTTTCCTAACAAACACCTGAACATTACATGATTAAGGTAGGATTTTCATGTTCCTCCTTTCCGCACCTTTACAGTGCATAGCTGTAAACAGTTCCTGGAGATAAGATAGGATCCCCTCTATACCAAGATTATTCTTGCATTTTCTCATCTTTATCAACAATTGCAAACTCTAGAGCACTAGATGTACTCTAGTACTAAAGCAAGCAATCCAAATGAGATTTCTTTATATATATATTTTATAGAAACCAATTAATTTTGATCTGAAATTATTCTAAAATACTAGAATGGAAATATTTTCTCACACCTTGGCTCTTCACAGGTTTTTGACCTGAACCAATCTTGCCAAGTCAATGTTCACCTGCTTCAGTCACTTCTCTGAAAATAGGCATCTATGACAACTTTGCACAGGAAATTCAAATGTACTTATCCAAGATGTTTCGTACAAGACACTTGAAATTCTTGCGCTTTTAAAGACACAGCCATCATAACTAAGTCAGGCACCAGAACTTACTATGAATTCTCAAACCTGTATCATCTCTGTTTCCTTTCACCAAAAGCATCAATCTACTGTGCCTCCATGGTGGGAAAACAGACTTTATCTGATGTATTACAAAGGATTCAGAGCAGAACTGATAGTGTACAGCGGGGATATTCTGGGAACACATGTTGGGAACACATGCCGGGATTCTGGGAACAGCAGGGAACACACATGTAGACTGACAAGCACTGTGGTTAGTTTATATGGTTCAGGGCAAATACTCAAAGCAAGAGTTATATAACTATATACAGATCCAGACTCTATACGCATCCAGTATTCACTGCTGGGTACCATGTTATATATCATGTCTCCATTTCTGAGATCAAATAATTAATTCTGAAGCTTAGCTACCCTTTTAAAATATTTGAGAAGTATGTTAGAGCTTAAATATCTACATCTCTAGCATAGTTCTTAGAAGTCAAAGATTTGTGTTTTTTTCATTTACAGGGGAATATTTTTAATTCAAATACATTAAACTCCACTTTGCTTCTTTTAGTTCTTTTTCATCAGAGATTTATTTTTCATTGTTTTTCTGTTTCCTCACTTGCAATCAAATTTCAGTTTAGAGCCAGGCATTTGTATTCAAACTTAGAAATGCAGAGATTTATTATTTTTCCATGGGTTCCATCATACAGTGATCATTTTCTCCAGGCTTATTTCCATGCTGGAAGAGTTAAGTTGCTTTCAGAAAAGCTCCTAATCAGAACTCAGGTCCATCTGTAAAAGGACTTCACAAAAACCAAAGATTATCTGTACCTCATGCAGTAAACTGTGAATGAATCTACTGAAATGTTCATCATCACATACACAAAAACAACATTAAAAAACCTTGGCCCTGACAATTTGGCTGTGAGAATATTCTGCTTTGCAGAAAAATGAAACACAATCAATTAAATTTTGTATAAAACAAAATATATGAGATCTCAAACTCTTCCCTGTTTTCTTCCCAACAACACAAGTATAAGGGAAATAGACCTTAAATAACAATGCAGAAATATAAGTCACATTCAAATTGATTACCTGAAGATTGACAGGCAAGATGAAATGTATCCATGGTCAAACAACCAGAAAGTTCTACGTTTACATCCTTGTGTATATCACTTTTATGCAATGCCTTAAAATACTTCTGGGAACACTTCCCTAGTTTGTTTACTAACACAGAGATAATATGCAATGTATTTTATATTTCCTGCATCAGCAGTTGAACTGTTTTTGTTTATTGTGGTGTTATTAAAGAATAAATAAGAATTATTAAAGCCAAGTTACTTATTTTTTTCCTCCCCCAAAGCAAGGTAAGTTAAACATACTCTTTAAAAATTGAGATTTTGGGTATTTAAAAGATGGTGAAAATATGACTCTTAGCTGACTAGCTTTTGACTCCATTGCCACATAACTGCCTCCTACTTGATTTCCTTTAGGTCACTGAAGAAGATTCAAGAAGAACTCAATGTAGAATCTAGGTTTATACTTAAAACTTTTTTTTATCTTTGATGCAAAGCAGCCTTTTATGCTGTATTGTATTTGTGAGTTACACAACCAAAAACATATTTACACATTAAATAAAGGCTTGTCTCCAATTTATCCTTATGGAAATCTATATAAACAAATATTTAGAAGTTTTAAACAAACTTATCATAAAATATATTAATTATTATAACTATTATAAACAAAATATCATAACATATATTATTTGCAAACAGTCCAATCTCCAATCTGTGAAATAGGTTCTCCCAGAATACACTACCTGAACTATAAATCAACAAAATATAAGGAAAAGTTTCAGTAGAAATTTATGGTAAAATAATCTCAAATGAATATTTGTGAGACAATCGTCCTAATAAATATTAATAGATTTGAGATACCTTCTTAAATACCTGATTTGGTGAAGGCATAGCAAAACACTTAGACCATAGGAGATACTACTTTGTATGTGTATGCAGCAAACGAGTCTCACAGTAGACTAGTCATCCTCATTATGGCTTACTAATGATGTGCATTCATTCTATTACCTCTCAATAGATGCATAATTTTATTTAATGATAAAGCTTTTCTGAATAACATCAGATCCCACAAACTCGATTTTTGTATAAAAATCTGAATATTATTAAGAATTCAGAATAAACCTGGAGTTCTGTCAGTGAGTGTGCTGACACACAAGTTCTAACCCTCAGATCACATATCCAGCTCTTATTCACAACACTTGCAATTTTTTTTTTCTTTCTTGACTTTCTACAGCACAAGCACAAGACTACAACGTGAGAGGGGAAAAAGGACATATTTATTGTTCAACTTTATGAGAAAACGTTCACGTGTTGTGTCACAAGGTGTAGTGACTTACTGACACAAGGTGGTGCTCTCTTCTTATTAAAGAGCTTTAAATCTGGTTTACACGTTGAAAGGAAAAGGTGGCTCTTTTTGAGAACTTGACCAGTTTTCAGGGGCATTATTTTCCCGCCGAAGAACCAGAATTTCAATGTCAGAATTTTAAACAAGTAGTAAAGCACTTTTTTTTTTTTTTCTACAGATGTTTTACTGAATGAAACAGCTCTACATCCAGATCTTCCATTCCATCACCCAAGATCTAACTAATGTATCTCATCCATCTCACCAACTGGATATCATCAGGACTAAGACTTTCGGCTGGAAGGGTCTTTCTCCGCCCCCCTCTCCCCCCTCTTTTTTCCCCCCCCACAAACTCTTTTCTCCAAGACAAACAAATAAATCTATTTCTTTGCTTTATATCACATGGTAACAGAGGATCCCTCAGAGCGAGTTTACGAACAAGGTTTCCACCAATGAGATTCCAAGACTGATGACATATTAAAGATCCAACTGTGGTTTGTTTTATACTGATGTTACTAACAATTTGTGTCAGCATTACAGTTTTTCCATTTGCCTCCTAGGAAAGCACAGGTAAAGTTTCATTGCCAGAACTTCCAAGTCAGCCCCCAAAATATCAGTCATAATACTGTCCATCGGAACCAGTGCATCTGCAGCACTTCCAGATGAAAAACCATAACAAAACAATTTAACTTGCTTGTTACAAAAAGTTTTCTTTTAGATGAAAAGAAATATTCAGAGCTATTTCAACCATGCATTTCTCCCAGGTTTTGAATCTTCTAAGGTTATATATTTGCACAACAACAACAATTCTGACACACCAGTAACAGAGGTCAGTCACAGATAGCCTTCTGATAAATCTTTGGGTTTTAGCGCAGTTCAGATACACAGAAGTCTTTGGACTCACTGGAGCACTCACAGCCCTTTAGCTCAGTACAGAGAAACTCATAGGTGAAAAAACTAGTCCCTAGTACTTTACAGGCTATTCTGACCTTCTTGTGAATACTGACCACCTGCAAGAACCCTCCCAGAAACGCAAGCTGTAGACTGCAGCGGTACACGTTGTTGTCAATGCATCTAATCCCTTGTGCAGATATCAGTGGTGGAAATTTCCTACTAAAAATGTGATTCTTGCCCTCCTCAAAAGCAAATGCTACCAAGCAGCTGAGTTCAAGTACCTCCATAAATTCCATGACAAACTAGAGACAGCGGAAATCCCAAACCATAAAATGAGCAAGATTAATATTTCTCATCTCTCCTTTAAAACTGAAGTGCATCACAAGAATACTAAGCATATGGGAAATTATTTAACTTTTAAAGACCTGTGTTACATAAACATCTCTTTAATCAGATTACACTGGTGCCACGGGACTGTGCCATGTTTTATTTCCTCAAAGAACACTCTGTTTGGTTACCATAGCATTTCTATATCTAGATTAATTAGAAACGGAAATGTGAATACAATTAAGTTTGAAATTAAACACACTTTGTAGCTGGGAAGATAATCACTGCTTTAGAAAGATCTGGCTTCTCCAACCTGTGAAGTATCAAGCTATTCTCTCAATTAATTGGAACAGTACTGTGTGTTCTTGGAGCCAGCTGACTGTGGCACTCCGTATGGAGTATCTGTGGACATACCGCTTCTCTGACCTATTCTTTGACCTGTATTATTTGATGATTATGATAATAATAATAATTAATGTCCTTACACAATTCTTGGTGTCAAGCACAGTACTTACACTTTTAAATAACCATGGTCTATTCCACCTCTTCTTCTGTGTGCCCTTGATTCTCACCTACCACTGCGTTCATCAGCACAACCTGAACAAGGAAACTGAAGTGTCACTGAATTCAGGGAAATTTCTCCCCTGTGAGACAGAGCAGAAATTATTATCAATTTCAATTTCTGTGAAGAAGGGTCTTCACAAACAGGAGGCTCTCTAAAACAGAAAAAAAAAAGACAAGTCCACTTCCCCAATTCTGCCTTGTATTGGAAAAGATTGAAAAGTTTACCTGGGCAAAAAATGACCAAGGTTCAGGACCATTTACTATACACACTGATCCCACCTCCATTTCTTGAGATCCTCTAAGTAGGTGAGGAAGACATAGAATTTCCAGCTCTGCTGAAGGTCTTAAAAATAATACTCTAAATAGTTGCTTTCCTTCTACTTTCTGTCTAGTGGGAAGCCTATATTATTTCTATCTCAAAGTATAGTGGTAATGAAGAGATACAGAGGGTTGAGGGAGCATGCCAAGATATGATGTAAGTGCAGACTGTATAGTCTTCAGATTCAAAGCAGTAAGCCAACACTTTCCCTTCCTGATAATACTGGTGTAGATACTCATACTAAAACATGCAAGGAAAGTAGGATCCTCTAGAATAACCCTGCCAGAAACAGGCCACTGGGAAATTCAGAACCACGACAGCAAAGATCATTTCTTCCTATACATAGATGGAGATCAGCTCTGTTCAGCAGGTTGAGAACAGAAGCCTCTGTATGTGTGTTATTACTGAAAATCATGGAAAGTGTGGAAAAAGGGAGAATAAACAATAAAGGGAGAATAAAAAAGTAAAATTTACATAAGCTCTACATATAGAGGTTTCATGTAGAATCGAAGTAGATTTTCACAGCTTAAAGCATCCACAGCACACATGTGAATAAAATAAACAAATAATGAAGACAATGGAAAATTATCCAAACTGTGTAATTAGAACACCATGATCTTCTTATTGCCAAGCACTTGGCTTTAACTACTGGACCACATGGCTCACATCCTAATTAATGGAGAAATTCACTGTTATAAAAATTTCCAAATCTTCTTTACTTTTTTTAAACCTGAGATGGAGATTTCCAGCATCAAGTAATTAGAAGAGTCTTAATCCATTCAGATACCTGCTCCAAAGCTTAGCATGTGGCAAGAACATTTTGCCAGTCTTGTTTTTTGGTTTCATTACTCTAATTTTCATTTCTTTCTTAACTTGTTTTAAGAAGTTTTTCACATTTTGTAATCTTAGTCACAAGCTGCACTGTGGATGGGAAAGGACTTTGTGTTCTCTTACAAAGCTACAGTGTAAATGAAGCAGAGATTCTATTGCAAGCAGAAGACAGCTACATTTCAGCAGGGATTTTTATGCATCAAGTATGTGAACTATCTTGGGAACCTACAGAATGAGAAATCCTATGCCAGGAAACTGTAGCATATTCCCCACAAAGCGTTTGACTCTTATTTGTAAACATAAGAACAACGGCAATAATAATGACAGACAAAGAAATTTAAATATCACCATGGAAACATTTACACAAATACCACAGAAGGTGGAAAAGAGCTTCTATGCACACTTGTCATTAAATTGTAATTTGATATTCTCATCTGCAAGTGGTTTTGGAACACTGAATGGGAACAAAGTGTACTATCAAACCTGTGAAGTTGTGAAGAGTCTGTAAGTTATAGAACGGTTTCCTTTTTCATCCTGACATCTCTTTGCTCTTTGCTGTTTAATCCACACACAGCATTTTTCTTCTAAGGTTTGAAGGTGATTAGACAACCAGGGTTTCTTTAAACAGAAAAAAAAAAAAACAACGCAAAACCCATATGGTCTTACATTTGGCAACTCAAAACAAGCACAATTTTTCATAACAACTGGAATGCTCTCTTAGACAAAGCTTCTATGCCCCCAAAAGTGCAAAGGCATACAGGTTTCACGCAGTGATGAGTTCCAGGAGAGACTTTGTGGGCATTATCAGAACACAAAATATTACCATGGGTCTTGTAAAAAAGCTCCTAAAGTGTACCTGTGTAGTGACAAGACCAGTGGTGCTTGCAGTACCTCCACATGTCTCACCATCAACATATTTCCTATAAAGTTCATAAAAAACTTTTACACCTACTTCTTTGCAAGGGCTCACTCTGATACTTGTGGAAAATTACTTTTCCAAAAGGAAAATTGCAAATTTTCCAGATGGGAATTTCAGCAACTCCAAAAAATTCATGATCTTAACTCCCTGTGATGCTTTTGACATTCCTGCTTCCTGTCCTTCTGTTTTCTTCCCTCTAAAATAATGGCATAATGAACACAGAAATACTGTCTGCAGCCAGTTAAGAGCTCTTTCAGAAATCACATGCTTACTGTTCCCTGAGGTCACCAATGAATTACGACAGATGCTCTAAGAAACAGCTGCTACTTTGGGCAACAAATCTCTGCAAACAACTGTTCTCAGGTCAACAATGAGGGGGAAAGGTTGGAATCGTCAACCCAAAGATCTTTTAGCCTGCAGCTCTCTTTGAAGTTAAGCTATCACCCTACTGAATGTGGCACAATCGGTTCTATAATCACTTTGATATATAACCTCAACATTATTGTCATGATATCTAAACCACATCACTAATACACTATGAAGATATGGGATTTGGAGTGGCTGTACTGTTTGCCACTCAGTTATCATCTTGGTTCTGGACAAAACAAGGAAATATGTTATATAACTTTTACCATACAATTCTCACGATCAGAAGACAGCAGACACAAATAGATCCACTCATACAGGGCTGAGAAATGAAGGAACGTTTCAGATCTAAAGCACAGCAGGGACCATTTTCCTGCTGACCTTTTCTTTACAGCAAAGTGATGGTCTTGGCAAATAAATGACCAATCTTGGTCTTTTTTCATTAAACTGATTTTTGCCATTTGGGGGCTCCAGACCTGTCCCTTTCTCCCTGGGAAGGCCTGTCCCTGCTGTGAGCAGCTGTCTTGGTCAACAGCAGGAGGTAAGGTTGGTGGCAGCTGCCTGAAGGGAGAATACAACAACCTATTACTGCTTCATACAGGAACAGCAGCTGCCTCCAATTGTGTGAAGAAAGAGAAGGAACACTTATTTTGCCCTTAGCAATCTCCCCTGTTTCATCCCTACCTATAAAAGGTATTCACAGAGCTCCTACTGCGGCCATGCAATCTCCAGTGTCCTTACAACACTTCTGCATTACAGACAAGCATATCATATCTTTGTGCACATCAAAATTTGAGGCATCGGAAAAAAATCAAGTTGCTCAAGATAACAAAAGGTTTGTGGTCCAGAAGAGATCCTCCACGTTTGGAGAAAACCTCTGTAAAGGAGTTTACTGTTTATTCAAACTCCTCAGAAAAATGCCAGGAACAGCAAAATCGATCAGTCCACACACAAAAAAAACCCCAAACAAACAAACAACAAAAAAAAATGAACACAACTCCCTCTCTCCTCCCCCCCCCCACCACACAACA
>VXBW01008316.1:254368-397713 GCA_013400375.1 Thinocorus orbignyianus | reverse complement strand
CTCTCCAGATCCTATAGTAATAGTAATAGAACATCATCAGTGCCTTCATCTTAAAATACTTGTAAAGTTAAGCTGAAGAATTGGTCAGCCATCTCACAACAGGACAGGTAGCAAGGGTAGACTTCAAGACTGAACTTCTACAAAATCCCCTGGACAAAACTCTTCTATGACTTCAATATGCTCAGTGCTGGGAAAATCCTAGCCTGTAGAGCACTTTCTGCAGACCCAGAGCTGTGAATGCACCAATATCTCAATGTGAAGTGGGGAAGACAGAGGATGTGGTAAGAAGTTACAAGGTTTTTTTACAAATTAAAACCTTTCTGAAACAAAATCCAGGGCGACAAATAGCTTCCAGAAAGGGAAGGGGTTTCAAGTGGGATTCCTTATCCTCTCCTCTTCCAAGTTGTCTGGGCAGTTTGGGTAACATGCATAGTCACTCGCTGCTTAAAAGAATTGTCAGGCATGACCTCCAACATCTCTGAATAATCAGGGCAGACAAGTCACATTATTTTGGTGTGACTGTCCAACAGAAGGTGGGCTTACATTGATTTCTTTAACTTAGACACTTCTTAAAATATATGGTAGGAAATACTGACTTTATTTGATCTGCACAATGCATTTCAGCTTCACTTAAAGCAGATGACTCGTTTTGGCTTGATATTACTGTCATTTCATGTGATCCTAGCCACCATGACTTTCAGCATCAGAACATATGCCCAATAGATACAAAGTTTCATGAAATAGATTTAAAAAAACCCCTATGCTATAGGTGAAGATTCCAAAAGAGTTATTTTTATTTTTGCATGACTACTTTACTAAAGATCAGTCTTTGGGGTCATTATATTACATCAGGTGTCATTTTTCACCTTGGCAGGGTATGCAGTATAAAAGTCAAGACATGCGTCTTCCAAATAAGAAAAAAAAATAAAGAATTTGTTGGCTTTGTTGTTACCAGGTTCCTGATAATAATGTTTGGAGAGAAAATTATGCAAAGCGTGGAATGTATTATTTTACAGTTATATTTAATACACAAAAAGCTAAATCACACTTGTTCAACTACTGTATATACTGTAATTACACACCCTGATTTCATGCTTTTGGTCATGCAGTTAGCATAAGTAGTTGTAATTACACATTTAAAGCATGTAATCATGTAATAATTAAGATGCACAATTCAATTATATAATCAAGGTATGCAAATATATAGGACTATCCTTTGACATTGATTTTAAGTAGACTACCCCATTAATTCTGAGGGGAGTTCTGCTTAAAAACTCATTACACAACACAGCCTGCAAAGAATTGTACAGATGAAAAAACCCAGACCCACTGTCATGCTTTTTTGGGTGGATATCTGCCTGAAATGTAAAACAGGAAATAAATAAAAAAAATAGAACTATCAATTCAAATAGTATTTAGAAGACTGGTTCTGTGTTCCGACAAAAAAAAAACAAACAAACAAACAAACCAAAACAAAACAAAAACCATCCCAACAACAAAAACAAATCAAAAACCAACAAAAAAACCACACACAAAAAAGATGAATTCTCAAAATGGAGCAAACTATTTACAATCTTGTTTTGTAGGTCAGCATTGGTGGAGAAAAAACAATCTCCAAGAATACCCTACTACTTCCTAATGACCCTTTATGTCCCCAGAAAACTATATTAATTAGTCAGTTATATCTTTGTATGTTTTAATTTAAAAAAAATACAGTTTTCATAGTTTCTCTGACAGAACTAGGAAAGAAAGAAGCTTTCAAAATCAGATGAAAACAGGGGAACTCAGAGATCAAACTAATTTCCACTGTGGTTGTTTATATGCTCAACCACTGAAAATTCTTGACCAAAAATATAAAAACCAAGATTATTGATCTCAATGCATTTTTTTGTTAATCATTTTAGTATTTTTTCCACTATTTTCTTCTCACAATTTGAAAATAAAAAAAAAAGGAAAAAAAGAAAGAGAGAGAGAGAGAAACACATCCAAAACCAGGAGGGTTTTGTGTACAACTACACCACAATAATTAATGACTCATTCAAGGAAATTTCTCTCCCAGAGCAGAAAGCTCCCAGCTTCCATGCTCAGTTATCATCAGCAAATCATATTAAGGTTATAACATGCTGATGCAAGACCCAGTACAGAGCAGATTTATTTTGTTCTATACATTCACCTTGATGTGGTTTGAAAAAAAGGTATGAAAAGTTGAGAAGCAGCCTCCTCCAAGCAAAGCGATAGTGGAAAGCCGTGACCTGTGTGCTGCAATCCCTCCCAGTAATTTTGATTAATACTCCTCTTGGTTACAAACTGAAGCAGACATATCAGAATAGGACCCTGAGCAGGACTCAGTAGTCATCACAAACTGTAACAGTCAACAGCTGTTAATTGCTGGTAGGCCATCATTGCACGTGACAAATTCATACTCATTCTAGAAGTAGCAAAAACAATAATAACAAAAGTTTCTTAAATTATTTTCATATAGGTTCTTTAGTAGCTTTTTCCTCTAAGAAAAAAATGTCAATACCCTGAACGTCCTCTGGCTTAAAGATAAAAATCAAAGTTAGTACATGTGCATCAAGGAGCAGAATTCTCCTCAGATGTCAGAATAGCTTTAAAGATCCTACTTAGAACATTCATATGATATGGGCTGGAAGTAATTTTCCCACCAAGATGAATATTTATGATTATTCATTTGAAAGATATAGGGGCATATTCATAGTTCAGGATCTTAGAAGTGATTTAAGGATGAAAAATGTTTTGTTGCATATTTTGAGTTTAAATAAATAAATGCATGCCAGTATTCAATAAAAGAAACTGAATTCTGCCAGGAGAACATACCCAGGCAAAGCTATTTACATTGCTAGGTACTGAAGGTCTCGAATGTATATACCCAAACTGTCCTCACAAGATCGGGAAAAAAACCAAACAGCTCTGATAGCAAGCTCTGAACCAGAGCCTATTTCAGTATCCATGAGCACAACACGACTCTGATCTTTGTTGGCATTTCTATTGCAGGCTTTGCCACTCCACAACTAATAAATACCATTTATAACCTGGCGAGCAACGCCTCTGCAGGTGATCTCAGCTATTTTCAAAGTATTTTCTTCTGTTGTTGCCGAGGAACAGCAGAGCTAGTCTTGAAGAGGAATTCATCTCTCTTTGAAGAGCTACCAATAGCATTTCTGTACTGGAAGTATTTCAAAGAGAAGATACTGCTTCTCTCTAAAGCCCTGCAGCTCTTTGGAGAAGGGAAAGCTATTCTGAAGTACTGTAATGCAGAAACATGCAGTTTTCCATCTGAAAAATCAAGCCAAAGTGAGGTGTCTTGAGGGATGTCACAAGAAAAGGATGGCATACTCTTATTCCTTCAAATTTTCCACCTTATCTTCACACAGCACAACCAACATATGGTTGTTTCCTCTAATTTCAGAGGATTTTGCCATGTAATACTAGGATTTGGGAACTGCTGCTGCAAGACACATTCTCTCTCCCACTAACCATGGAAAGGAGCTGACAGTGGATGTATTTATTCATCTATATTTGCTGCTAACACCACCCTGTGCTTTAAACAATTTAGCTTATCAGCTTAGTTTTAGCCTTTTTGCAATGCTGATTGCAGTATCATTTTACAAAGAGTATTTCTCACTATATAGGTGTTGGCAAGTCCCTGCACTGGTTACCTTTCCTTGTGATGACTGGTCTATTGATCTACTTAAATTTCAATTCCTTTCTGTCATTGTCTAGTCTTTGAGAAAAAACAGACAGCAGAAATAAAACCCAGCTTTTTTCATGTGTGTGACATTTTTGGCAGGCGATGACTAAGTATCTTTCTAACTGCCTTAATGAAAGCAAAGGTGTACCCCTTTTCTCCGATATTTTTTCTGATAATTGATGGAAGAAACTCTAATTCTCTGTAGCCTACTCTCTCACGAATGCATTCCTTGCTTATACACACTCCTCCTCTGCATAGTAAACATTTATCTAAGCAGTAGGTAGTGGTGGCAGTTTAGAGTATATCTTGGTGAAACTGGGCAGTCTTGATATAAAAATCAATGATGCTAAAATGACTTACACTATAACATAATATTTAGTATGTTTATGTTTATTATTATTATATTATCCTAGCCTGACCAGAATAAAAGAAAAAGAGACTGTGTGTGACCACAGCTCTAATTTAATACACACAGGTCACCAGCATTCTTTAGAGCCCACCTGTGAAGAAGGATTGACCACTGCAGACAGACTCCATTTCTCCCAACCACGATCCACTAGCACATCCATATCAGCATGAGTATTCGATATTCAGTGATACCAACAGCTGCTAACAAGCCTAGAGAAAAAGCCTCATCAATGATGGTGTCACAAGGATATTGACCATCAGTGACATTAACCCATAACCATCTAATGTTGATTCATACATTGAACAGCACGGTCTGTTTACTTTTCAGTCACTGGAAGATGGTGTCAGCTACTTAAAAAATGGTTCACCTCAATTTGGTAAGAGGAAGACACACTTGTATACGCTTTAAAATCTGACACCAACATCAAGATGTATTCAATTAAGGTGTCATGTCTCACGTCAAGTGGAAAAAAAGAAGTGAAGAAGTACAATAGCATTTAACAGCTGATAATAGTGTTTCTGCCTGATTTGCTCTAATTACACAGATTGAACAGGCTCAGTGTTACAGGCAACCATTAATTACCTGTTCTATACTCCAATGTGTATTTTTCTTCAGTTTTAAAGCTGAGGTCCAAATTCTTTTCATAAAAGAATCACACAGAAGTTTAAGCAATCCAGTAACTCTCCTTCCACACCCCAAAACTTTAGTCTTTACTTCATTTAGTGCAGACATTTACTTTCACTGCTAGCATACTTAGGAGTAACTAAATTACTCCTAAGAGAACCTCCAAGAGAAATACCAAATCAATACCAGAACATTTACCAACTTTGTATTTTTAATTTTATCATATGCTGTTTCGTGGTACGGTTGCTACTTTTCACATGGATTAGTAGATATTTTTGCTTATATTTAATTATTCACAGCCAGAATACACCATTGACAAGAATTTATTTTCAGAACATTTACCTCATCACATTTTGCAGTCCCTGTAAAAATCATATGTAATACAGTTAACATTATTCATCTTTTTTTATTTATCTCCATCTCTCTAAATTCTGAAAAGGAATTGAAAATAATGCAAATATTGAACTGTTTCTTACTACCTTTTCGTGATAACCATTTACATCTCTAGAGCACATAACTACTTTTCACTGAAAGTGATTTTGGCAGAAGTAGCAGGCTTGTGGATTGGCCTTAAGAAAACACGAATTCCCATTACGTTTATGGAGCTCTGAGGAATACAAAGCTAAAGCTACTTAAAACAAGACTGTGCAAACACAGTCCTTTAAAGGGAAGGAACATTTTAGGCGTCTTTTACTCAACAGAGTACTTGTGATAGAGGACCATGAATAATTATTGTTAGACAGCAGGAATAATGCTACTTAAAACAGTTCTGAAAGCCTTCTTACAAAAACGTACACATTCATTAACTAAGAGCACAGAGCTAACTGCAAAAGCAAATAAAGAACAACCCTATTAATGGGGAATTTGGCTTTGAAATAATTTCATAATTTAACTTAAGGCCTTCTCTTACTTATACAGGCATTTTGGAAACTAAATCCCTGATCTTCAAGCAGAATGCAGGCTACACATAGTCACTTTAAAGTAAATGGCTGAGGCCAAAAACCCACATGCTCCTCAATGCTGGATTTAAGTCTCTATCTCTCCAAAAGGAATTGTCTTTCAAAACAGATACTGTCATATGCCAAGATCTAAAGTATTCACAATCTCTACATTGTAACCTGAAAGAAAAAAAGCACATATGAATACTCTTAAAAAAACCCACATACTTTGAAATGTGAAATGACAATGTTACAAAAAGAAAATAAAGACTTCATTTGCAACTTCAGCCTAATGATAACCCCAATATAACAAGGAGTTGTCTCAATATAGTCACTGAGAATTGCAATTAAACGTATTTGCCTTCCTGAAGCTATTTATTTTTAAAATCCATAATGTAGATCTCATATTGTCTTCTCTTGTTTCATTTATTATATATTGAAGCCATTTCGTTTTGTGGATGATTGGAATAGGTGAAATGAGAGAGAAACAGTGAGTCAAGCAACAGGAACTACTTCCCATTTAGCTTTGGGCAAGTACACCTTCTTCAGCCTTTCAATCAAGGGTTTAAGGTAGGTTGCAAGTGAACAGAACTGAACTGATAGTTCAGATTCAGCTGGATATTCTGAACCCTTAGTCATCATAATCATTGAAACAACTCCACACCAAGAGAAGTAACATAAGAAAATTGAAATAGAGATAATCATACAAAAACCTGTTTCCTCCTATGGGAGTAAAAGAACCCCTTGATGGCTCCTCCTTTTTCCCGTTTGTCTTTCCAGGAGATGGAAGTATCTTGGAGGTTTTTGTGCTTTCTACCACACTCAGTTTGCTGCAGGAATGAACACCTTTCCCCTCAATAACACTAAACAGACATCAGACTTGGCAACTTGCGTTCAAGGATTAATTTCTACCCTGACCACTGTCTTTACAGGTGTGCTCAAGCAAACAGCATGATGTGCATTGCTACCACAGGTTCCAGTACTAGTCATGCTCCCCCAAATCTGGCCTTTTTTCAGCCTGAAGTCTGAGCTCCTCAACAGTTCTTAGCCACACTGTGGTTTTAATGCGCTGCATATTCTTGTAGATTAATTGAAATAATTGAAAAGGGAAGGAAATACTTTACTTGAGATTCTCTTCACAAATCATACTCACATAAAAGGTCACAGTCCAATTCTCCAGGGTCTTAAGTACTTCCAAAGTTCACTTTCTTCTTTCCCTTATCTCACTAGTATCATTCATCTTTAAAAGTTAATGATTCTCATCTCACCAGTTTTTTCCTTAGCAGCCTTCAACAAGTTTGAAGTCACTCACTCCATTTCCAC
Source organism: Thinocorus orbignyianus (assembly GCA_013400375.1). Lineage (NCBI taxonomy): Eukaryota > Metazoa > Chordata > Aves > Ciconiiformes > Thinocoridae > Thinocorus > Thinocorus orbignyianus. The sequence goes on along the minus strand of VXBW01008316.1, from coordinate 390,707 downwards.
ATACAATCAGCTAAAATCAGATTCTCTTAGTAAAACGTGGTGAATCAGCATCTCACTGCTTCTACCTCAGCTATGTCACCTGTCAGAAAAAACATTCCCAAACTCACATTTGTGAAAACAAAAACCTTCATTTCATCATACAGACTTGTTTTTCTTTTGCAACAAAAGAGCAATGATGCTGCACACTTGTGCAAAAACACACAAAATACCTTTCTGAACTCCCTTTTGCATTTGATGCAACCTTACAGATAGAAGTTTTCCATCTGGTAGGAATGAAAACAGTGTTCCTTTCCAAATAGCCCGTGCTCTTCTACCTATTTGTCAGGGTATATATGCATCTCTTACAAGCACATCTTCTTAAACTAAACACAGAGGAAAAAGCTGTGATCCACAGGCGATGAAAGTTATCTGCCTCCCCAGGGAGATGCTTTCTACTAGTCACTAACTGCTTATTCTGAGTAACACGCAGTAACAAATTTCCATCAATCTTCTCAGGCAAAGCAGCCCCCAGAGGGTCTCTGTGATACTGTGCTTCCCTTAGCTCTACATTTATACTCCTATATAGATGTCACAGAAGAGCCTGGAGTTCTTTAAAGTCTGCCTTAGAGTAATATTTAACTGGTCAACTATCTGGAGAAAAAGAGCTGCTTATCACTTGTAATGATTTACTACAAGAACTCCTTACAGAAACAGAATTCCTTTTACTGCACTGTTTAAAGAATTGAAAAATATTGCCTCTTTTTGCAGTAGACTACTCTGCCAGCTATTGCTCACATTGTGCTAATTAATACTCAAAAATACATTCTCTGGTTTAACCTGTTTAAGAATATATATGATGGAGACTGAAGGATTGATTATCTAATTACATGGGACCTATCTTCATTAAATTAAAGCTAACATAAATTTACAGTAGCTAGCAAAATCACTAGGCCTGATTCTCAGCTTCTCTGTATCTTGGATACATAAAAATTACCTATGGGTAATAATGTCTTGTCCTACTGTTCTGCTACAGTTGTTTGTGGTCTTTGCTAGTGTGCTTCAAAGCAACGTATACTGTCTGAAGATAGCAAGAGTCTACCATGCTCACTGATTGCTGGTTTCTATGAAAACTGCAGTATTCTCTTGTTTGTTTTAAAACAAGAATCCCTTCCTTTATTCTAAGAAGATTTTTTCAGGACCCAGCTTTCAAGCATAGTTCTGAATTTCTTCACGTAATTTAAAGAGTCTTTTAATGTTGCTCTAATATTTCTATGAAAAACTCATCACTTTGCATCATTGTCCTTTAAAAAACTTGGGTTGGCTCTGATACTCCTCAACACAATAACATTTCTCCAGCCCAGAAATCTTTCTTCCTAACTCTTCTGCAGACATTGTCCAGCTCTTCATATCTTTTGAAGGTGTTGACCCCAGAAACAAATGCAGTGTTCTAGTATTTGTTAACTACTTGAATCCTGCTTCTCAGAAATCTTAGAATCATAGCCATTGAGATGCAGGACTGTGTCCAAGGAAAGGCAACAAAGGTGGCAAAGGATCTAGAGCATAAGTCTTATAAGGAGCAGCTGAGGGAGCTGGGGTGGTTTAGCCTGGAAAAAAAGGAGGCTGAAGGGAGACCTTAACGTTCTCTACAACTACCTGAAAGGATGCTGTAAGTAAGGCAGGGACTGGTCTCTTTTCTTGAGTAATAGGCAATAGGACAAGAGGAAATGGGGCTCAAATTGCACCAGGAGAGGTGCAATTTAGACTGGATATTAGGAAATATTTCTTCACTGAAAGGATTGTCAAGCATTGGAACAGGCTGTCCAGGGAAGCGGTTGGGTCACAGAATAATTTCGTACTTGCAGCAAGAAAGAGTAAAGGCCACAGATCCACTTGTACTCCACCTAACACATTATCTCCCATGAAGTTTACTGCAATAATCTTTGAAATATTGAAATATGTTTCCACATATCAAATGCTCAAAGCCTCAATCTTGTTAATATTAAACATACACATTTTTTTAAAAAGCTGTTCTGAAATTCAGATTGAAATATGATCCTTAATTTTTCCTGTATTATAATTTTTATTTGCCTTGCTTAATTAATTTAAATATTTGATAATTCTGAATTACAGCCTTGGCCCAGAGATGCAATCTTTTCAGAAAGTCAGTGATGACCACATAAATATTGAAGCATGGACTATTTAACATCAATAGAACCAACAAGAGCTATTTAAGCACCAAACACACTCAACTTTCAGTCAGTGCTGTACAAATTTCTACCTGACTTCTCTAAAAACAATAATGAATAAAAGGGCAGATTGTTCATTAATGCTGATATCTGCATACAGTCATTATTTACCCAGGTCTTGTTTTGTTAATATTTTTCAGTGATGAAAATCTGTTGAAATTATGCAACGCTGTTACTGATGGCAAGCTTTTAAGCGGTACCTTGAGCTGCACATTGTGAGAAAACTGTTTCCTTGCTCCGTTTGACAATGAAGCATCTGAACCAGCTAGCCAGAAGTTGGCAGTCACCATACACAAGTCACGTTCCTACTTTCTTTTACAAGACCTCCTCTCCTGGCCACAGAAGCAGCAAATCAGCACTAGACAGACACTGGGCTGATTCTATATAGCAATTTTGATGTATTCATGAATTTAAGTGCATCAAGTAATAATGTCAAAAATTGGTCACATTTTACATAGACAACCTACTTCTAATACTAAACCAGTATGCTAACATTTGGAAATGTGAAATAGATAGACATGTGGAATTTAGTATTCTGTTTTTCAAGTCATAAATATTATTTCAAAAGAAATCAAGTTATATGATTAATGACAGCCAATCACAGTGATTTGTACAACTTTAAGATAAGGACACTTAAAGCTGTGTCTCCTTGGCATTTGTGGAGTAGGGTGTGTGGATGAATCATGTAACTGATGAATATCCTTCTTAAAGGAAGAAGCTTTTCTGCCAAGTCATGTTCATTTTTATCTAATCGAATTAAGAAAACATAATGCAACCTAGCTTACTACTTTTCCTGTATCAAGTACCCATTCACATTTATGTAGATGGAAAGCTTCAGAAGGAGCAATTCAGTGCTATGTATCACTACCAGGAAAAGTGCAAGTCTAGACTCTACAAAATCTACATTCTTCTTCGTCCAAGAGGGTCCTGTTTGCGACACAATACTAAGAAACCACAATACTTTGTTAGCATTAAATGGAACAGTCTCACTCTAACGGAAACCACAGCAATAGCACAGAGAGAAAACTTTTACCACAGCAGATGCAATTTCTTTCAATCTCTGGTAATATCTAGATTTTTAATACAAAAGCATTAAAAATTAATTATGCTATCAGTCAGTTACATAAAAGTGTTACTGTATGTGATGAACTCAGCTCCAGAATGAAAGGAAGTAAGGAAAATAAAAACAGGAACCGAATTACTTGATCTGAATTATGACAGTACCATAAAATATAAGACACGTTTCTAACAAGGGAAGACTTGTTCAAGACCAGAATTCTTCTTCATCTTAAAAATTACTTTTTTGAAGACTATGGGTACATCAGTCTACAGAATGAAAATCTAATATGTGCAGACATGCAATCCAAATGATCCTCAAGACCAGAACAGGACATTCACACAAAGACAAAAGTCCCATAAATTTACCAGCCTTTGCTGGATATCCTGAAGGCACAGCAAACTGTACAATTCAAAAGATAAACAACAGGCAACTGTGGGCAACATTCATCTTTAGCAACAGTCAGAGGCTAAGAATAACAGAGAACGTTGCATCTCCCAACCGCAATTAAATATGCCCAGCATCCCACTGTCTGTCTTTAAAAATGCTGTTGATGACAGGGGCCGCAGCGCTGCTCCCATTGAAGTCAAGAGGGTTTCAATTGGAGAAGCCAGCACTCCTATCTTTTCATTTACATGATCAGTGAAAAAATAAAAGAATAGATAGATAGTATCACAATATATGACCTTACAAAAAACTTTAATAACAACTACCAGCTTGGCTAATAATCAGTTTCAAAAAGATGAGAAAGTACTAGGAACTGTTTTGGTACTCTAATGGCACGAAGTTAGGAAAATATTTTCTGTCTGAAAAAACAACATCTTGTACTTTGAGCACAACTTAAATTTTATTTATTTTAATTTTAAATAAACCCAAACTTTATTTAATTAATAACCCTTTTTCTTCAGTATTTTCAAAACCCTGCAGTTTGGGTCCAGTGTGAATATACTAGCAACATTTTAGAACAGAATAATAGAATTGTCTAGGTTGGAGGGGACCTTTGAGATCATCCAGTCCAACCATCAACCTAACTGATAAAAAACAGCAACTCATCACAAAACTACATCACTAAGCACTATATCAACCCGTCTTTTAAATACCTCTAGGGATAGTGCCTCAACCACTTCCCTGAGCAGCCTATTCCAATGCTTAATAACCCTTTTAGTGTAAAATTATTTCCTAATATCCAGTCTGAACCTCCCCTGGCTCCTCTTGTCCTATTGCCTGTGACTTGGGAGAAGAGATCGACCTGAGCCTCTCTACAACGTTCTTTCAGGTAGCTGTAGAGAACCTCAGCCTCCTTTTCTCCAGACAGAACAACCACAGCCTCTCCTCATAAGGCTTACTCTCCAGATCCCTCACTAGCTTTGCTGCCCTTTTCTGGACCTGCTCCAGCACTTCATTGTCTTTTTTGCAGTAAGGAGCCCAAAACTGTAGATAGTACTGAGTAGGCCCTCACCAGTGCTGAGTAGAGGGAGATGATCACCTCCTGAATCCTACTCACCACCTACTCATTTACCTATCCCTTACTCTGACAAGGGATAGCATACAACTTCCTGCATTGAAACACACAGCTAAAACCTTCTAAACCAGTACAGATCCTTTTACAGCTTAATCCCCAGTCTTGGGGGTTTTTTTAGTGCAGGATGCAGCTCAGCACTCATCAACCCATCAGAGATAGGCCACCCTTCGACTATGAGCATCTCTGTGAAGTTGTGGGAAGGCTGCTCACTGCGGATGTGTGGAGCCCTGGGTGTCTGATGTGCTCCATCATTTAGCCTTCTGCACTGAGAAATCAAATAAAGATGCTATTTTGCTTCTTTTCAGAGCTGACTGGCATTGTAATTAGTCTACGCTTAGTAGTGCTAATCGCACTATAAAGCAAAATGATAATTCACAGCTAGTGAAATTTCCCGAAATGGTTTTAGAAGCATCAATATACAGTTTACCTCATTTGTTTTAAAACAAAAGTAAAAATAAAGGCACCCACAGTGGTATAAACCCATTTTCAAAGAGAACCAGCTTCTAAGAATCCATTCCTAAAAGAGGATTCTTCTTCCCTTCTACAAGATTATCTAAATCCCTAATGTGTAATTTCAAAGGACTCAAGTATAGTAACTTTATTTATTACGTTCTTTTTGATCGACTCATACACATAATAGTCCAGACTTCTCCATCCCACAAATTTCCTTCCTTCACACCACCGATAATATTGTATAAACAAGTTTTGTCCTTTTATTTTTCAGGTATTCTATAGATGAAAAGTTTTGCACTGCCAGCACGTTTTCAGAAAAGCAAGCTATGCTGGCTACTAAAAATCTGGAACAAACCCACACTAAACGATGCATATAAGCAGCTGAAAAGGAGGAGCAGTATGTATACATATATAAATATATATGCTACCATCTAATTTTTTTAAGAATGTAAGTCCTTCACAAAAAAATATATTTTAAAATTTACTTAAATAATTAAATTATCGGGGAGTCCACATCTGCAAGATAATTTATCTTCTACAAATCTCAGCCATCTGGCTGTTGTGAAAGCCTAAGAACATTAAAAAATGGCTAAGAAATTCCTTTATTTTTCTAAGGAATATTATGGGTGTGGTGGGGCTGTTCTGGCAGTGTGTGCGCATGTAGGTCCAGCAAAGGATGGCTGTAACATAGCATCATCTACTTGACAGACAGTGTTTCACTTCAGTTATTGGATACAAGAATCCTAAGATATACGCAACGCTTTCATCCTTTGTTTCAGTGAGCATTTAAACAGATGCCCTTATACATTCAGTAGTGAAGTTTTAGCTGGAAATTGGGCAAATAATTTCAAAGTATGAGCGTCAAGTAGTTATGATATATAACATTTCTCATGGGTTTTTTTGCCAGTGCTGACCCTCAAGTCAGAGGGTAAGAACACTTAATCCCTTGTCAGAAATTTGCATACACAATGATCTGTTGTTTAGATCTTACAGTAGTCTTTGCAATTTTTATACATCTTTTGTCCTTCATTAGATACACTCATCAATTAACATGAATATTTGAATGTAATGAAATGCACAAAAATCCCAAATGAGTTGCTGTTCAAACTACATATTCTAAGTAAAGCTAACTCCACACAAAGGGATACAGGGCAGGGAGATAAACAGTTTCAAAAACATCACTTGCACACACATCATTAAAACTTATGATTAATAAATGGGGCAAGGGTAGCTACAGATTGGGTCTGTATGGCGTTTCGTTTTCCATGTGAAAAATGGATCTTGGCTCCACGAGTGTGCCTTGGAGCCAGAACAGAGGGAGGGGGGAGGAAAAGGGGATTATTTGCAGGCCAGAAGGAAGTGGGTGTGATCACAGGATGATGGGTATGTGACCAAAAAGATCCCTCCTCCCCGCTCCCACTTTTTTCTTTTTTTTATTAAATACTTGCATTTTCTTAGGCCAAGAAGTACAGAACTACTATATTAGTCCCTCCTCAATCAAAGGGATAAATTCCATGCATAGACCTTTGACTTGCAGCCAGCACAAATACGTGGGATGGAACACACACATTATGCATAGCATTCTATTTCACACCAGGAATGACTAGAGATCTCATAATAAAGTAATTTCAAATTAATCTAGCCAATTTTTTACTTAGTGAGGTTCTTAAATTATCTTAAAAACTATCTGAGCAAAATCTCGTCCAGTATTACTTCAGTGCTCAAAGCAAAGATATTTCCTTTTATTGAGACATCTTCTCAATATTTCTTAGAACAGAATTAGTCAATCAAATAGCAAAATAAAAATCTGTGTGGCAAGCATCTATTGGTACCATAGTCAGATCTAGACTTCAGTTTCATCATTGTTAAGAAATAATAATTCAACACTAGTAATATATTCAATCCCAAATCCTTTGAATACAGTAAGAAGATGTGAAACTCATGTCATCTCTTACACTATCACGCAGAAAACACTAAAACTATCACTAGGAAAAAAAAAATACAGTGAAACCTTGCAGTCCATAGGTTTTATTGAGAGAGGGAGTAAAAAGGATTTTCAGCCAATGGGGAATTCAAATCCAGTTTTGACCCGAAACTTGCTCAAATTATGCAGAAAATCATAACCTTGGGCTGGTTAGTGTTCTTCAAAAGGTAGGTTTATGACTTCTAGTAGTTATTACTTCTCTGGTAAAAGCAAAGCTGCCAGCATTATGTGTACTGCAGCAGAACAAATAGCTTTTCTCCCCCTTTCCTCAACGTAACAAACATGCCTGTATTTTTCCCCACATGCCCTTCATAGTCAACACTGAAAGAAACTATTGCCACCTGGAAGTGCCAACAGACATTTTCCAGCCAGTCTCCTCTGTCTTGCACACTGGCCAGCTATTCCTATTGGAAGCTGTCTGGTCACGCTGAAATGCAGAACAGCCAAAAAGCTGGTCTTTATGAAGAACAGGTGGTGTTTTTTCTTTTTCTTATATCAAATCAAAGATACTTGAAGCCTCAAAACACTCATGTGTTCTCTCACTCATTCACCACCTCATATCCACCTTCCACAAGCTGGCAGCAGAGAATTGCAACATTGCCCCACTTTGCAATGCGACTTCCCAGGCGAAGGTGTCAACGGTCGTTCTGCAGGAGACACAGTGACCAAATCGTAAAATGTGTGCCTCTCATAGCAGGGCCCCACATTTAGAAATGTCTCACCCAAGGCCGCTCCTTTTTTATGTTATCACTTCACTTAACACACACACACAGATTAACATCCTGTCACACAACACATCTCATACTTCAGTTTATAAGCAGTCAAGGCAACCACAAATGTACGAGAAATTCTGGAGAAGCTCATACTTAGGTTTCCAATCTTTCAAAGATAAAGAATTGTATCTTACTACAGCTGGACAACCAAAAAGACATATTTAATTTTTTTAATTTAACCTCCTTAAGACATCACAGTTCAAATTGCTTTTTTCAGCCACTTTTGTTCGGAAGTTAAGGTAATCTGCACTCCCAGCTCCATAAAATACTGAAGATTATATATTTGGAAACATTTTTGTTTAGTTGAAAAGACTGTTTTAACATTTGGTAATTGATAAGAGGATAAAAAGCATGGGTAGTGAGTCTTAGTCTAACCAAATTCTGCCACTAACTTTTATTTGATCTTCTACTTCCACAAAGAAAGACATGTAAAGTATTTTGGCAAAGGTCCTTCAGTTCAGATTCTCCCAGAATTAATTATCAATACCATTAATATAATGTGCCCATGAAGGATACATATCGCCTTTAACACTGTAATAGAAGGGACTGTAGGTCTCACATTTACATATATCACATAGACTATACCTAAACATGGAACCCAAAAAGTTCCTTAATTTCCTCACAATCCCATAAATCTCATATTTTATCTATTTCTTTTTATTTGAACAAGAACATTAACATACAAACCAAAAGAGCTTGCTTGTGTCAGTGAAAATACTCATTTAAGAAAACTAATCTACATCTTTCATCGGTCTTTCAACCCGAGAGGGCTGGTCTTTAGATCAAATACAAATTTTCTAGTGGATCGTATATTTCACATCTATGTTTAAAAATCTGGCTTTGTAATAGAGGCTAGATTTATATGCAGCAATGTGCAAACAGTTCAATACACAAATAACCATTTTTCAGTTAAATATGTAGCATGTTCTCAAAACTAGCACCTTCTCCAATTGCACTTACAAAAGAACATAGTTGGTTGCTTTGCCACCTTCCAAACACCGCAACTTCTATCAATACTTAAAAGAGATGTCATGTTCAGAGCTTTTACCGGATCATAAAGCTTCCATTGTATGCCCAAAGGTTACTAAACTATTTACAGCTGACTGATATTTATGAGATAAATGAGAAAGCTGCTTGTATGAGTAAGGCTTTCTAACTAAACAAGTTGAAGGTAGCCCTTACCATGGAAATAAAGTATACTATTCAAATAACTCCAGTAAGCAAGCACAATTGGACAGCAACATTACAAAGGCAAAATACCAGGGAAAACAAGTCACAGGAAAAAAAAAATCTGTTAAATTGGTAAGACAGATTTTGATTAATTGAACAGTGACAAAATTAGAAGTAGCACATGTGAAGAAAATGTTATCAAACTGAAACGAGAGCAGAAAGTAATCCCAGGAAAATACAAAATAAAAAAATCACAGTACAAATATTTAGACAGCAGCTTTAAAATTGATACAAGTTTAAAACCTTAATTTTTTCACCTCAACAAAGTGAATGAGGCAATGATCAAAAATGTAATGCTTTAGGATGATATAAACTGATTCATAATTGCTATGGGTAACTATCTTGATTAGCTGTTAGGGAAACATTAATTTCTACTATATTTTTGGGGAGTGTACAAAATAACATTATTGCCATCTGAGTGACCCAAAGTATCCATATGTAGGGCTCCTATTTACCAGCAGATATTCCTGAAAAGCTTCCAACTTCTGCATACAACATTCCTAAAGTGAATCAGTCTGCTGAGGACAGACTAACTGTTAGAAAAAAAATTTTTAAGAATGCAGGTGTAACTACTTACAGAATTAGTAATTACAAGGGTCTTTTTCAGTTTACCAATTGCCAAGTATTCCACTGTCTCCTTGGTGTTGAGTGATTCAGTCCAGGAGACTTGAAACAAAAAGCAAAAGGAAACCAGAACTCTCCAAATTGATGCTATCATTGCTATCATGACCAAGGATGACATTATCTGTATAAACTGTTAGGAGCGGGGGGGGAAGTTAACAAAATTATAATCAGAGGATCTCTACAGGTGTATCACTTACAGATACAGATCTCATACTACACTGACACACCAGAGCTGGAAAAGAATTCAGATTGTGTGGGAACAACTGCTCTTACAATATTGCAAAGCCAGTTACTTAACTTTCAGTAAAGACACTGGACTGGGAGCAGAGGTTGGAAATGTTAATGCGATCACTCTAAAACCAATGACAACAACTGATGCTTGTAATTCCAAGCAGTAAAAGAAGCTGCAAGCACCATGGGAGCTGTCCTGTGCTCTAGCTTGCTTTTCCTAGGAGGAATTACAAGATCTAGATTGCATCTCAGCATGAGTGTTCATACACTGATCACTTTCACTTTCTTCCATATCTGCTACAGTCCTCAAAATTTATGTTAAGCTCTACCACACACAACTCCCAAAATTGTGATTCAAGAAAAACAAGGGTTTGGTTTTCTTCAGATCCTAACCATCCAGAGTTGAAACATAACATCCAACGTAAGAGCAATTGCAGCTCTTTGATCAAACTCTGGAAATCAGTCAGTGCTGAATTCCAAAATAACAGCACCAAGTACAAACTGTTTACATTTCTGCAACCAGCATTGGACTCCTTTAAGCGATTAGACAAGGACTGAGTTCAGTACTGTAAGGTTAGAGAGTTCACACTGTGCTGTTCTCAGCACAGGATGAAAGAGACGGATAGAGATGATTTTTCCTGCTCTCCTGCCACAAGCAGAAAAAACAATATTCCCCAAGAGTCCACTCCACAGAACAGACCACCAGGAGCACTAGAGTACACATCTGAAGTATGACCTATACCAATTTTAAAACCAGCTGAAAATCCTCGCTTACTCTGAAGATTAAAAAAACCCACCAAAACAAAAACATACCAAAAACCCCATATTTCTAATCCTCTATACCTAACGTAAAATATTAATTTTATTATCAAATGTTGAAATGATTATTTACTACAGCTGATGAAAACAAAAATCTCAGAAAGAAAGACAGCTGACAGTCAGCACTGTCCCTCCGGCTATCTGCAATCCAGAGGGTTCCCACCATTCCAGGAATTACTCTGGCTGGACTCTGCACAGAACTTGGCATCCATCAGGGTTCACGTGTTTCATGACAATGTGACAGTACTTATTAATCTATTCTGGGATGTACATTTATGCAATTAAAAGAAAAAAACCAACAAAGAAGGCAACAAAACATGGCTAATACCACAAATCTCCTTTTCCTTCACGGAACTCTCAACATCATATGCTATGAAGAATACTTTCCTCCTAAGTCAAAAAAAGTGTCTTTTTTCCTTTCTCCCAAGTGTCAAAGCTACTTCCATTTGTGAAAACTTGCAATTCAAACAGGTTTTCCATCAAAAAAGATGGTTACTGAAGTGGATTTGAACTATTTTTTGGAAAAAGATGGTCCTATTTTTTCCATTCATTTGTCCCTTAAGTGTAACTAAATGAATGGCTGTCCTGGTTTGTTTCCATTTATATATACTTTTTTTTTTTCTCTTCAGTTGTCTTTCCCCTGTTCTAGTTTTTAAACAGAAGACTTTCCTTCCCTTTCATTTTTTATTTCTGACTCTTACAGAACTGTATTCAGGAGTGCACAGAAGGCAGTAGCACATTTTGCAACACATGGGGTTCCATATCTGAGACATTTACACATGTCTGTGTATTAGATGTGCTAAAAATGCTGTGGGTGCAACAAAATGAAGTACTGCCAGTCACTACATCACAAATAAAAGAAGTCTATACCTTCTTCCAAAAAGCACTTTAAAGCCTATTTTGGTGGGTCTTCAAGTACTTCAAAGAAAGAAGTAAAATCCTGCTCAGAAAAATATTATACTATTTACATACAGAAAATAACTAAAAGATCCAGTTATGTTTTAAAGTTATTTCTCCACAGAGTCTATTTGATTTGCAGTTAATGTCATGAAAAATAATTTCTTGGTAGGACAGAAAAATAGGACTGTATGAAAGCAGTAACTACAGCACTCGTTGTAAATATGGTAATCAAAGCTACATTACATGCCCTTCCTGATGGGATTACTGCTCCAGGTTTGCTCATAAAATTGTGAAGAGTTGGCTGTTCACAGTCTTCTGTCAGGTGCTATCTGGTGATAGGAAGATCTTCCCAGCACATTGCAGTAACCAAGTGGCTTAACAAGCAATATTCCAGTTTTGCAGGATGTATCTCAACAGTATGCAATGGAGTTTTGCCAAACGCTTAACAGCCTTCTTATTTCTTCCTGACAGGCTGTTTTACAGAAGTTATTATTTTCTGATTACACTAAATTAAAGCATGGGTTGCTGGACAGAACAGAAGGATATTTACGTTGGACCTCTGGCATTGTTATAATGAGATAAAGGGCAAATACAAGCCAGAAATTCTCCACTCAGAGTGACATTACAACTTGTTATACTGCATATTTACAAAGAAAGATAAAGTAATTTAATCCTTACTGCAATACAGACTTCTTTTCCCCTAAAGACAAAGCCACCAAAAAAGAAGATTGAAAAAAGCTAGGAACAGGGAAATACTCAGTATTTCATTGAAGTGGGAAAAACTTAAGAGCAACAAGACCAGTAATTCAAACCAGCTGGAGAACTAGTCTTTTATTATAGTCTATTTTACACAATGATTAACCCTAAAGAGGCAATAACATATATATTACTAACCTCTGAAATAAATGTATATCTGAACACACAGAAAAAGTACACTGATATTAAGACCTTCCTTGATTTAAAATAAACTTTAGTCTGACCTTTCCCTACAGGTATCTTACGTTGTGAATTACCTGCCTGCTGTTGTCATTTACTTCACTTCTTAGGCACATAGCACTAATTTGGCGGTATTGGGGTCCTGTCAAAAACAACTCCCATGTAGATACAAGCTATGAAATTCTATCTAATAATTCACCTTCTTTTCTCTACCACTCAGCTGGACATAAAGTGGATGAAAACGGATATGGGATGGGCAGAGTCAGCCCTGCTGTCCTATTAGTGTATCATCCAACAAAGATGAAGATTCATCTAAGAGGACATAATAGTACAGCACGACAGACAGAACTAATTTTTTCAGACAATGAAAGAGCAGGAGATTGCTTTTCTACTTTGCGTGACCTCTGTAGTGAGACAAAGTAACATGTGTTTAGTACACAGCATGCTCTATTCATATGTTGATATGCACAGCAAACAACTATATATTGTTTTCTAATTTAAAAAAGATCAACCTAATTGTAAATGGTAATTAAGATGTAATTATTCTTGCCCCATAACCATTACCATAGAAAATTAAATCTTCATGACATTTGTAGTTTCCAACAATACAGTAAAATAAAGCTGCACAGAAAAGAAAGAGGGCTTACATCTGATATTTTAACTATGGGAAAAGAGGAATGACACATATGTTAAAGATTAACCACGATCAAATTACATCAAATTGTTAGTTTGCAATAGTATCACTGATCTGTATAGGGACCAACACTGTGATACCAGAAATGGAGCATAACGTTGTTGATTTTGAGGCTTAACTTCTTGTACAGGTTGTAATGGTTACAAAATCCACTTGATATCAGCAAAGATACTTCTGATCTGCACTTGAATAACACCTTAGCAGCTGCAGTTGCTGCCATTGCCCTTTTTACTAGCTAGACACTACTGTCTACAGGACAGATGACAGAACTGAATCATCATACCTCAAAGTTGGACTAAATTTTTTACTCTATACAACACCCAGCATCAGACTTATAGGTCCTCCTTTGCCAAAGGGAAGCCTGCTGTCTTGTCCTTCTTCAATTAAAAGAGAAGTGATCGTAGGAAAATGAAAACATTAAATTAAATACATCCATGACATAGTGAATAAAATTATTTGTGGGACAACTTTAACTCTACAGCTCCAGTGCAAAGTCTTTCAAAGCCAGTAGAAGGCACAAGCATCATCCCAACAGTGAGATTCCCAAGGATTTAAAACATGTATCACTACTATAGCTACACAATTTGTTTTGCTCATGGGTGAGGCTGGGAAGGGAAAGGCAGAGAGGAGGGAAGGGGAAGGTCCCTTCAAGCTGGATGCAATGGTTTCAAACTCCAAGACTTGGGTTTGAAGTACACAGGCTGCCTAGAAGAGCCAGGTCCAGGCAGGACCAGCTCTGGCTTTTGACTACAAATAAAGCTGGGCACATAATGCACATAGTGAATATCTGTTTTTTCTGGCTGTAATTCACCTATACCTAAACAGCTGAAGTACAAAATTAATTGTTTTTTTCCAAAATTCAGTTTCTTGTCACATGCTTGTGGGCTGCAGATCCTTCCTGAACTATACCTGGAAGACAAATCAACTGGCATTGCTTTGAGACTTTCTCTGTAAGGTTTTTCAAGCAGAAAGCAATCTTAAAATGTCAAAGGAAAAATTAAACAATCCTCAAAACATGTACTGTACTCTGCTGATAATTTTTGTGATTAAAAACTCATTTTAATATTCTATCTATACATTCCATGTCACATTTCTCCTTAGAGAAAATCTTTCTGTGTAGGAAGTCTGTATAAAGACCCTGTAAATGACAGATGTAACATGATGCACAGAGCACTGTGATTTTGAAAGTGTTTTCAGTTTCACAAGCTAGCAAAGGTTGGTCATCAGTAAATTTATGGAAAGAAAAAGACAGAAAATACCCTGTTTTCTGGTCTGAATTAGCAGTTTATTTTCCTTCCTGTCCCAGACCCTAGTACTGGCAGTCATTCAGATCTGGATGGTAACGTGCCAAAAATATTAGGAGAGCTGACCACAGCTAGCATGTTCTGAAGGGGGAATTGCTTTTGTCCAATCATACTGAGCTAAGTCATGAGTTTCTCCACATATACTACTGAAGCCTAAAAAGAAACCATAACCAAAGTAATACGGGGTTTCAAAATAGCAGAGCCCACAGAGCCAGTTAGATCAGAGAATCTACAATTGCCCTGATGTTCACATAAAAGTGGTTAAACCGTTGAGGTGAGGAACTTCTGAGAGATTAAAAACTGATACTGTATTTATTAGGATGAAGTATCTGCCTGAATACTTCTAAATGTTCATTTCACCGTGGCTGAATAAGTTATTTTTTCCTCCCCAAACCATTTTACAGTGCACTGTCAAGGATCAAATAAATGAGTTGGGACATCATCCTGGAGCTTCAGCCTCGACCTACAAAACGTGTTCAAACAACTGCTTCTTCAAAAGCGTTGATCAACTGACTACTAGAAATTCATTACTCTCATCACAAAAATACAACTTTTCACCACGCACTATGTGAAATGAATGGGGTTACATATAACATTGGCAAACACATTTCAATTTCTCCTTCTGTCTTTAAAAACAAATCAAAAAAATACTGAAGTAACTAGGTATGGCTACTTGGTACCATTTGGACAAAGCTAGGTTAAGTACAAAAAACTCTTCTCCTTCCTGATATAAACAGCCACAATAACCTCTCCAGCTTTTCCTTTTTGACACTGAATAGGTCATGTTTTTTCATCTCCTCTTGTACAGGGAGATCTCCGTTCCCCAGGTGATCCTGGCTGAACATTCCAATTTGGATCCACATCTTTTGATCACGAGTGATTAGAGTTGCTCACAACATACCCAGAGAGATCTCTTGATTGTCTGAACACGAGGATCAGTACTCACCCTTTGGAAGGATGTCACTGAATAAACATTTCATTTTTCCACAGCCATGTCACATTGATGGCTCAATACTTTTCCTGTGTAGGAAAAGTATGCAATCAATGCACCCAGTTCCTTTTCCTCTGTGAATACTTCCAGCTGTGAGCCTCTGGAAGAGATATTTTGATTCCCAGGTGCCCAGCCCTGGGGTATGTTTTGTTGATTTCTATTACTTTGGTCTCCAAGGCTGTCCAGCTCTTTTCTTTATAATATAACTCTCTTTATGGTCCCTCTGTAATGAAAAAAAAAAAACACCAAAAAACAAACAAACAAAAAAACCCCACAAAAACAAAAAGCCAAACCACGAAACAAAAGTAATTCTCTCTAAGCTAATCCTCAAGGAAATAAGAAGTAATCTCCATTCAGACATTTTTTTTTTCCCCATAGTTAGTCATTGTTGACATGTTATAAACAGTTCCTTATGTGCTGGGTACATTTTCTCCCACTTACTATCATAGCCAATAAATTGTCATTATTTATCCCAGTCCTTAACTAATAGTTTCCCAGTGTTAGATTTAAATTGCAAAAACCCTGGAGAATAATAAATTATAAAGCATTTAAAATTTCTCTGTAAACTCCTCAATTGAAACTATTAACTCTCTTGTTCAGCCCATGGGAGATGAATATTCTCTTTTCCCTGCACAAAGAGATGTAGATCCCAGTTGCAGCAAGACTTTGAAGGAAAAGAGCAGACATAACTATAGAAACAGAACTTGCAAGAACATTTAAAATATCCATCAAGTTGAACAGAAACCCAAAGAACTCCAGTGGGAAACTTCTACAATATGGAGTTAATGCAATCCTTCTTGACAAATCTTTATCTGAAACAAAATCATGTTTGTGTTTGTATTTCAAATTCATCCATGGATCTTTACTATGGTCAGATCTATAAATTGTCGGTTATATATTCAAACTTTTATCAATAAAACATCCAGGATTAATTTTGTATTTCTATTATTCTTTTAGGAATTCACTTGGAAAAACCAAACATTTCTACAAACATTAACCTCCTATACTGTAAAGGTCTGCACACACTTATCTCAAACTTCTTTCAAAGAACATACACATACCACACATCCCCCAGCCAAACCATCCACCAACATCCCCCCCAAGGTTTACAGTTACTTTCTTTTATTTCTTCATTATTTCCTAGCTATTTCTTACTTTCTTACTCAAAACAACATATTTTCCTTTATTTTTTTTTATTTTTTTTTTATTTTTTTTTTTAAACTAGGACTTTGGCCCCCAGCTTTATTATTCATTTACTCATTCACCATTTTTTGGACATCTTTTCCTATCCACACACTTTACAAAGTTTAAAATTCAACAAGATTCATCCCAATCTCCATCTGCATGAAAATGTTTGCACTCACTTGCAGCATAAATCTAACATGTGGTAGGTGATAACACCTCCTAAGTGAGTGTGACAATAGGCCTTTTGTCTATTCTTACACATATCACTTACTCTTTCTATGTTCCATCTCCTCCTGTATAATACTGGAGCAACACTTTACTGTTCCTGTTCTTTAACTGGTCTCTGTAGGGGCAAATCCTGCAATGTGGTGCATTTCTGAGGAGGCCCACAGTACATTTTTTCCTACTAAATTTTTACAGCGGCTTGCAAAAGGGGATTTCAATCTTGGAGACATAATTTCAGTATGATTTTAGCATAAATGCTGGTGCAAAAATATAACAAAAAAAAAAAAAGCTCTTAATAAATAAGCACCATAAATTAAATGATTTTTTTGTGTAATCCCTGGGATCCCAGCCACAAATACCAGAAACACTGTTCAGTAAGCAATCCTCAGAAATATAAAATTGGGAAACAGATTAAAAATAACCCAGTACAAATGAATACAAATCTTATTTAAACTTAGGTTTTATTCTGTAGGATTAACCAAATAAGTCAGATGTTGCTATGAAAAGAAAAATTGCATCAGTAGTAAAGACAGCAATTAGAATAAACACCAGTCAGCTAGTTTTCCATTGAAACTCTAAAGAAAAAAAATAATAAAAAGGTGCGAAAGCACACACTTCTGTAGGGAAAGAAACTCATGGTAGTGATAGTCTGTTATTATGAATGTTACCTACGGGCATTGGTAATTATAATACTGCGGGAATCTTTCTGCAAACCAAGAAGTAACTGGTTGATAAGGTCTTTAGCTATATCAAAAGTTGGAACTTTGATAAAAGCAAAGACATCAAAAGGTGAACAGCAAAACAAAGAATCAGTTTATAGTAAATTTTAGCCATTGTTATGTAAAATAAGTCAAATCACAGACTAGCAACGATGAGATACAGATACAAAAAGGTAACTTTATCATATAAAATAGAACCTACCCTATTGGACCACAGATGTAGTTCAACCATGCAAGCACATCGCCTCCAACAGCAATTTCAAACATTTCCCCAGAGGCAGCCATAATCCCCCAAATTAACAATTACAGGTTAGACATTTTTACTTAGAACCCTATGGCTACATTTGCACCCCAGTTTAAGATGCATTCCCAAAGAACATGTACAACACTGGACTTATCCTCCATCCGTATCACTAATACAAAAAGTGAGAGAACCAAGAGAGGAAGCTTTGGCTGCTACTCCAGGGGGCTCAGCAGTTTGCTCAGGCCATTCACTGTCCGTGTATTACAGGTGCAGCAATCAATAAAATAGTTCCCCAGTAGGCATCTCAGAATGCTGTCTCAGAATACTACCTTAGAATAAGTTCTGCTGATGAGCAGAAGGACACCACCTCGTCAAGGAGCTCTAAGACATCAGAGTGACCTACATAAATAATATCCACCATCCAATTGCCCTGACAGGCTCAGGTTCAACTTTTTATTCTTTTTCCTTGAGAACACAGAGCATCCTAGGAGACAGGAGATGGTCTGCTTAAGATCAATACCAGTAAAACTGGGAACCCCAGGATACTCCTACCCATTCACAGAAACCTGTACACACCTCTAAAAATCCTGCCTTGTAAACAGAGGTCTGGATGATTTGTGGAAAAGACTTTAATCTCATTCCAAACAAGTATGGCAGCATACCAGTGCAGGCAACTGACAGCAAAGTGAGAAAGCTAAAGGCATTAGTGCTTATCCAAAGTCAGTGTGCAAACAGCCAGATTTTCAGCTAATACAAACCAGCATTAACCTCATTCGCTTTGGCTCAGAAATATCTTCTAGACTTACAAGACATACATTGCACGTGACTTCCCCCATCATATTTTTCACAAGCTGAATTTCAGCCTCACCCACCTCCTTCTCCCACAACCACTAAGTTGTATCCCGTTACTGACACAGCTGAGCTTCATTATTGCACCCTCTGCAACCCTGTGAAAGCACGTCCTGCACAAAGCTAAGTGTTCTTTTCCTTCTTTCCTAGTGCTAGAGAAGCTTGAAAGCACCACCTAATGGCACAAGTAGCATCCTGAATATTAACTTATTAAACAGTTTCTAGAGTACCTTATGGAGATATAGTTCATGTAAGTAATTTTAGTGGCCACTTCCCATAGAATGTAAGGTACAAAAATTGGAAATATTTTTTTATCTTACAATAAGGACAGGGCATTGCACTTTACCAAGCCATAATTATACAAAGGTATATCATTCTATATTGTGTGTCAGAGTTCACCGATATCCTCAATTTCCAAAATGGCTTAAATATGGAGTTCATTAGTGCAGTGACCACAATTCTGCATCTGCATTTAAAAGTTAACTAAGTGAACTGCATTAGAGATAAGTAAACAAGAACATTTCTACGGTTAATGGTATCTGAAACAAAACAAAAATGTGCTGCACAAGATATTTCAAGAATTCGACTGTGGGCTGCCTTATATCATTGGTTCTTACTAAACAGGAACTGGAACAACTGAAAGCTGTCTGATTTCTTAGTTTATTCAGAGTTTACCACGTGGCTACTGTAACGTTCCCAGATACTTTCAAGAGTAAAACTGAAATGAAAAACTGTGATTTTATTCATAACAGTTTGGAGTGGATTTTGGCAGGACACCACAGATTGCTGTGGTCAACCTCTGACTCTGAAGTAAACTGCTTGTTACTGTATTCAATTCTGAGCAGAACGAATGAACACCCTTCTTGCCTCTTGCCTCCACTCTCACTACAGGAAGCCAGAACAGGAATTAGTGGTCTGTGTATGCCTATACACATCCTTTATATTTTAGTATCCAAACATGCAGACAAGTGGCACATTGTGACCAATAGAACTTACATCACTCCAGCATCATCCAACAGCATCATCCAATACTTTTATCTTTATAGAAAATATCATGCAAAGTGAACTGATGATATTCTATCACTAACAGTAATAAGAATTCCACCTTATGATCTAAAGGGTTTCTTTTATGAAAAAAATGGTCATAATACTATTTCTGAAGGTAGAGAAACCAAAACAAGAAGAAATTAAAAGATACATCCACATTTTATGGCAGGTCAGAAGCAGATCTAGAAACAAAATGCACCATTCCAAAGCTCTGTTCACTTGACTACTTACAAAGCTTATGTCATGTAATGACTTTATTCACAGCAATAGCATAGTTAGACATCATCTTCCCAGCTTCCAAATCTTGGAAATATTGGCAATATTGTTCTTCTCATTCCAACTCCTGGATCTGACTTTACTGAAAAATCCATTTCCTCTGCAAAGGCAAAGTATGTCTAAAGGAAGTCTCCAGCACTGTGCAGGAACTTGAGTTGCCTATGTGCACTAGCAACTGAAAATTGGAAATGTAACTAAAAATGTCAAGTGAATAAGAGACACAAAAGATAATGTTTTCTTTTTCTTTCAGAACATAATCATTAAAAGTGATGTTGTTGGAATAATTTTGTCACATACAGGAACTTTCTTCCCTGTAGAATTTACAGCACCCAGCAGGATATAAACTTTTCATACTGTATGCACGACAACCAAGTATTCACAAGTCATACAAAGGAAAAAGAGTGTTATTCCTCCTTAAAAAGCATTCAGCTATGGATCCAAACACGAACATATCTGTACAAGCTTTGTTCTGAGTTATTGAGATACTGATGTTTTCTCTGACTGTGTTTTGGGGTGGTTTTTTTTTCTCCATTTAAATATTACAAACCTCCCAGTCTGATTCATATTTTGATTTCCACTGATTCTGCTCTAATATTTGTCTCTGACAAATGGCTACCAGATGAAGCATTTATAAAGAAAACAAATTTACCTACTTTGAAATAAGCTGATCTTGAAGTTGTGTCCACAGCAGCAGCTAGCAAAAACACCTCCACCTGTAAATCCTTATCGCTTATTAACTGCACTACATCTCCTCTACACAGCTTTACTTGACTTGAAACTTTTTTTTTTTTTAATTAGCCAGTCATGGTTTTCCCATGTGAAGATCTGTTTTATGAAAAATTCACTCCTCTTTGGAACCTCAAGGTTTTCACAAGACCAGATCCAAAACTATTTGAAGTTTAACCAGGGATTTGGAGTTTACAATAAAAAGTATTTCTATTTGACTCAGTCATAGTAGTTCTATGTTAGTCTCACGTTTGCTTTGTTTGCATTTTTTTTCTCATTCTGATTGCACAGGGGAAATACTAATACTAACCAAATTATGAATAAAGAACAAATTCATGGCCGGGATCATCCATCAACAATCAGCAGTGAAGGAAAAGAAGTAAGTTCATTTGCTACAGATTATAACATATTTTTACAATGTGTTTTGACTTTTCTATATGATTGTCTCCTATGCTGGGGATACGCACTAAACAGCAACAATATTTGGTATACAGAGAACTGCTTATCTATCTTGTATTTAGAAGTCCTTGCTGCGTTTATGTTTAAACCAGATAACACAGATGGTTTCCCCCTCCACAACTGTATAATAAATCTTAATTGTAAACTCGCATTTATTTTGACAGTCTTGACAAGAGTCCTTTGAAATTATCATGTATTTCATTTAAAGGATTTTTTCAATTTTCCCATGTTAAATGGAATCTCTTGGGATAGGGAAAAAAAAAATCACTCTCAAAACAGAAGTTCCATGAATAGACAAATGTTTAAAAGTGGTGAAAATGGAGCAGATTCAGGGCTTACTATTTTTGTCTATAAATTGAGAATGCGGGTTTGTTTTTGGTGTTTTGGGGTTTTTTGTGGGTTGTTATTTTTTTATTCAATATAAATTGCTCTAGTGGGAGAAATTTTTTGCTTGAGATGTATAGCTTCCATTGCAACTGAGAAATGAGGTGCCACTGAATACTGTGGCTTGTCTTCATTTCAGGTCTATCAGTCCAGCTGATGGTATGATTATCAACTGGCTTAGTAGTTTGAGGACTGGAAATTGGAAAATCCATGTTCTGCTTTTGTTTCTGGCACTGTCCGTTGTTCCATCTGAGTTTCTCTAAGATTTAGTGGCATTACACAAGGAACAACATTCTACATTTTGTCAGTTCAAACTTCATAATAAAACACAAATATACAAAGAAGAACAAGTACTTGTTATTCAAAGCATAACAGCATGTGACCCCTCCGTGTAAGACATTTGCCAGTCATATGTGCTAAAAAAACATAGCATAGGTAGATGCAGATCAGGATTGCTATTTAAATAAAATTACAATAAACAATACTGTAGACAAACATAAAACTGTCAGGAAAAAGTAAACATAGACAGATACAGGTTTGAAAATACAAAACTCCCAAAGCTATGCTGTATTCACTATAAGTGTATTTCTGCTACTGTGCAATCACTCTTGCTTGGAGAGTGACCAGATAACTCTGTAACACTTCCACATCTATTTCTCCTTTGCAGAGTTCAAATACCTCTTCAAAAGAAGAAAAAATACAACAAGGTTCTCTTTACCGGTGGGGTAGCCAAATAGCAAAAAGAAGAACTAGGTATTAGACTTGAGCTATCATGCCTCTACAATTTTCAGTTAAAACATTCACACAAAAAAAAATCAGTGCATTACAGCAGCAAAGAGGCATTAGGACAAGGGGTAATGGCTTCAAGTTACGCCAGGGGAAGTTCAGGTTAGATATTAGGAAATATTTCTTTACTGAAAGGGTTGTCAAGTATTGAAATAGGCTACCCAGGGAGGTGGTTGAGGCACCATCCCTGGAAGTATTCAAGAGAGGAGTTGACATGGTGCTCGGGGATATGGATTAGTGTTAGATGTATTTTGTGTGGTGTGTTGGGTTTGCTAGTGTTGTGTTGTGTGGTGGTTTGTGGGGCTTTTTTTTTTGTGTAGCTTTTTTTTGTGTTTTTTTTTGTTTGTTTGTTTTTGTTTTTTGTTTTTGTTTGTTTGGTTGGTTGGTTGGTTGGTTTTTTTTGTTTCCCCATTGGTTGGACTAGATGATCTCAAAAGGTCCCTTCCAACCTAGGTGATTCTGTGATTCTGTGCTTTTTCTTCCCTTTCATGCTCCTTACTGCACCTGCACCCTATGTACATTTCTCCATGGCTGTTTCAATTAAAACCAATATGAACTGAAAAACAGAAAGCAAGGACACTGTAATGAAGACAGGCAAACTAGAATGGATATCAAGGCTGCCATGATGAGGAGGTTAGCTTTCCATCCAAAGATGGAAAACCCCCACTCTTCTGAGCAGTCTTCCCAGGAAGCAACTCTTACATGATAATGTCAGCACCTCCCACTACCTTTAGAACACACTGCCCAACATCAACTGAATTTTACAGAGGTCTCTGACAAGAAGGTTCTACAGCAAATACAGTATCGTACAGTCCCATGCTGCCCCTAAAGCCACTTATTTCACATGCAGCAGCAAAGGGTCAGGGCAATCAAAAGGAGCAGAAGCTTGAGAGAACATTGGCAGTTCAGTCATCATATGCATGGCTCTAGTGTGTCCTCCTGTCCAGAGGCAGCAGAAATGTGGTACCGTATGAGATAATGTAGGGAAGCAAAGCTTCATTAGTTTTATTACTCAGAAACTACGTATATGCAAAAGGGAATCAACAGAGGAGAAATAACAGACATTGCAGACATTTTAATTGTTTATATTGATAAAGGTCAGGATGATGGGTGGTAAACAATTTCTTTTCCTTTAAAGTATTTGCTCAATCCACACAAGCCTCTTACAACCTTGAAATGGGTATTATATTACAAAGTGTCCCAAGAATAACTTCATGAAACATAGAGCAGAAAATTGGCCAGGTATATAGAGAGCACAATGTCTAGACAGGCATATCCGCCTGCCACCTTTCCTATTTCCATGTTGCCAGGAACCAGCAAGACTGTCAACAATGTTGATATTTTTTTCTATATCATGTTTTTCCTCTCATTAATTGATGCTTATTACTTCATTCTAACTAAATTCTGGGGAGTAGAGGAGGGAAGCAGCACCTGGTCTATTAAGTCTCCATCATTCTAAACATATATAGAAACAAAATATAATTTCTGACTTTCATGGACTAAAAGTTTGTTTTATTTATTATTAAAGGGGTGTACCTCAGAGACTAGCTATCCTCTCACACCATTGTGTCTGGTGAAATACATCCTGATTTAAATCAGTCTGAGGATTAGAAGACACTAGATTGGCAAAATATACTTAAAGCACTGTGGAGCCGAATGGGAGGTTGCATATCCTCTGAAAGCAAATATTCAGAGGTCCTCTCTAAAATAAAGACAGAATGATTCATAGTGATTAGTTTAAAATAAATTTGTAAGTTTGCTAAATGACAGAAGTCATGAGGACACCAGCACAGACATTATGTTCTGGGTTTTTTACTCCTAAATTAACTAGCATGCACTTATCCTTCCTAGTAAAGATAGTTCTGTTTTTCAGCATAAGAACAAAAGCTTCACTGAATTTCACTAAAAATTGTTAAAAAATTATAGTAGTTCTGGAACATTAAAGCATTCTGACGGAATTCAAGTAAGGAACAAAGTGACTAACTCTGTTGGTTTGGCGAGTTGTTGAAATAATCAAGGGAACCTTTCTATTACTTCAAAGGAAGCCAGATTTAACTCTCACAGAGTTCAGGTGGAAGTTAGGCACTAAAAGCCCCTAATACACACAGGAGAGCATGGTATTCTGGATTTATATCAAACAGACTCCATAGAAACCACTCAGTGATAGCAAATTATAGTATTAAGTAAAGCTGGACACACACACACAAAAAAACCAAACCCAAAACCCAAAAATTACATTTTCATAGGAGCTGAAACTCAATCAGTAATTTGGTTCTAGTTTGGTAAATTTTGTCCAACAATTTTGTTAAAATATATCAAAACATTTCATTCGCTCATTGCCTAACATTTCACTGCATTAACAAATGGGTTTAGTGTTGGACATGATGCCTTAGAAGATAACAATGCCTTCACAAGTACTAAATCAGCTGTCACCATGCAGCTGAGAGGATTTGCATCTCACTTATTTTGAGCTCAAGATTCAAGCTGGATATCTCATCCTGTGGTTCAAGACCGTCCTTATTACTGCCCCAGGATATACCTCGGTGGGCATCCCCTTTTCCATGATAATCTAAATGGCTTAAAATCTGTAGAAATTACCTGGAGAGGAAAAAACAAAACAAAACAAACTAACCAAAAGAATCCCAGAAAGTTTATCTTAAAAAATACCACTGATCATACAAAGCCACCATTAAGTTATTATAAAAAAGAAATACTGCCTACACTTATACAGAGAACGTAGCTTACCAAGAATGCTTTTTCTAAATAACTAAGAGATCTCTTGTATCAAGAAGAAAAACACATTTTTTCAAACTTGTCCATGTCAATGGAATATGGCCTTGGAAAGATGTCAACAATGGAGGAAGAATAAGTTTTTTCCATCCCCTTTACGTACTTCAGTGTATTTGACCATGTTAAGCTAAACTTGCAATGAAAAAAGCCCCGTCAGGTATTCTCTTTCTGAGCTGTTTCTGCTGGTTGCCTTTCTTATATATTTCTTTTTTAAAAAATGTTTATGACTCTCCTCTTTCCTCCAACTGTTCCAACATAGCTATACAAAGTAGATGTTGTATCACAGACAAAGGTCCTTCTGCAAGAAGTCCCTGAAAAAGCCTAAGTAATTCAGTGTCAAACCTCCTCCTGCGTCCATGCTGGATCGAGGAGCTGGCTGCACGCACCAAGGTTACAACCATGTGATACTACTCCACAAGAACTCCATCTTGAAGACTGTTTCAGCTTGCAAATCAGACTGTTATTAAATAGCAGACTGGAGGGAGGGAAGGAGAAAATCCGTAAAATTACCATGTGCTGAATAATTGTTTTTCTGTTAGCTGATGAACTCCTGTGACACTTCCATGGATACCTCTTAGATTATTTTACAAATCTGTCACTAAAAACAAAACCTCCACAAACAGATTTAGGTTGATAAAACAAGACAGTAAAGCACAAAGCTGTAGAGAACCAGAAGCAATTTCATCTTTAAAATGTTTCCACTGACATTATAAGATTCTAAAATTTACAACTTCATTTTATTGCACAGCAACAAGGACTACATATGAAGGAGGAACCATTTTGTAAAAGGCTGAGCATGTCATTTGAAACCATTTTACTAGAAAAAAGGCAGATCACTATATGGGGATACATATCATGGCAAGTAGCTCTTATTCAGTACTGAGAAAGTCCAAGACCTGTATGTTCAGAGGCCGCTCCACACTTAAACTCCATTTAAATCTTTTGTGGAAACTACTTTAGCACATACAAACACCCCCTAAAAAGTCTCCTAGTCAGTAAATTATGCTGGCTGTATGCTATTGAGGACTGCAGAACAGAGCGTACCTTCTTCCTTTCTGCACATCAGTCTCATCTTTCTAGGACTGGTATATAACTTTCACATATGTAAACCACTTCACCTTCCAAATTAAGAGTACAGCTAGGGCCTTCTTTCAGTAACATGGATTTTGGCCAATGTAATGTTTATAGAACCGAACATTTGAGAAATTTTATTACTGAGTGTATTTCCAGAAAGAGAGGAAACTTTAAACCACGTCTTATGCTAGAGAAGAAGCGAAGCTAAAAGATTTAACTGCCTCTCTGCTTCCTGACATTTATTAGGTTGGCTTCATAAAACCAGACCAAAGAACATATAAACGTGGTTGTACCCAAACAACATGTTTGTTTAGCAACAGCTTTTCAATGTGATTATTTTCCAGACAATCCATCAACTAGCAAAATTTTTTATCTTTATCATCAGCTTGCAGAAATATGCAGAAGTAGAAAACCAGTCCACAGAGACAAGATTTGGAATCTGCAGATCTATATAGAAATTCCCACCACTCGCACTGTTAACTGATAGCTGTCAGATTCACGGCCTCACTGCTCTCCTCATGAAGCATCAGACCATACATTACTTTCCGTCAGACCCAACGCACAAATGTAAGATATCAGGCATTAGAAATTAGGAGAGAAGTTATTTTTTCTTTTTTTTTGCAAAAAAGCACGTGCAAAAAGTGAACAAAACCACTTTTAATGCAGGAGGCTCCTGCTCCAAAACATAGGGCCTCTAAAATAAAAGTTCACTAAAATATAACTTCCTTTTTAAAAAAAGAATTCTGAAAACAAAACATTATCTCAAAATTCAATACTCAGTTGTGACTAAAACTTTGCAAGATTTTTCAACTTCAGACACACAACCGTTATGAAAAATAGCAGCACATTAGAGCACACCAAAAGAGAGCAATGTTGCAACCATCAAAACACATTAACAGGGAACAAACATCCAGCTCTTGGGCTGTACTGGAAAATATTCAAGAACAACCTACAGCTTCAGCTTTGTAATAATTAATTTGGTACTTACTGTCAGCTGAACCAAATTCTTGATCCTATTGAAGTCATTGGGAAAACTCCCAAGTCACTGCTCTTCACTTAGCCCTCAGACCCCAGTTAAGCTTGGGGACGTTTGTTTATAAAAAAAAAGGGTTTAAACGTTTCAAGTATAGCTGTTATTATCAATCAACAGGATATATTTACATTTCTTCTCAATGCAACACTTGTTATTAATCACATGAAATATGAATAATTCACCCCTCGTATCCACCCAGGAGTTAAATGGTTCCCTGGAAACACTAGCTTTATTGTGTTGTGGGGTAGGGAAGAAAGCCTTAAAAGATTAGCTTCTGAATTGAATTTAGACACCTTCTGAAATAAAATCTCATCTCCCTTACTGAATTTAGTAATTGATCCAGACACTTGAAAGCTATTTTTCTCCTGCCCCAGACAGAGATAACAAGAGTCCTGAATCATCCACTCATTTCTTCATTTTTCACACATTTAAACTTAAATCTCATAACAGGTTAGCTCTGACGCCAAGGGGAAATTACCACGCAAGTCTGATTGATCACCAAAGCAAAAACCATCACTTTAACTGGATAGTGTATTCTGAGACCAAAGTCTTTTCTTCAAAGGCTTTAGTAAAGCTCATAGGTATCAATTAGAAATAGAAGGAATGTTTTTAATTTAAACTTTTAATTAAACAATTACAATGTTTCCACAAATAATGTAGGAAAAGATTGCTATCAGGCTGTCTTCAGTATATTATTTAGTATCTTTTGATGAATCAAAGTTAGGTATTATAGTAGAGAAAAAAAACCCAACAAACATCAAAAATACACCCTAGAGGGAGAGAGGATGAGGGTAGAGGGGAAGTATTTTGAAGTATTTTGCTGTAGTATACAAGCACAAGAATAAATCAACTCCTTATTCAAATGAAAATGTTCAGCCACACTGCAGCTTAAATAATATTACTGGAAACAGAGCATAGAACTTGGAGAAGATTAACTACTCTGTGATGCTATTAATACATTATAGTCATAAGGTGGTCCTTCATACACACACACAAGCTGCAGGGCATCCTGCTGTTAGCTGGGAACAACGGATGCATCCCCATTAGTATGGGCCATTCATAAGGTCTGTAACCAAACTTCTGGAGCTTTCAAATAACAAGAAAGGCTGCATGCCTAAGAAGTCTTTCACCCTTAACATTTCATGTCTGATATGCTGTTGTTCTGCATGGCTACACAGCACAAACACAGAATTTAATTAGTAATTAAATTCTAATTAAATTACATGGGTAGAAACTGCATCATGCTTAGGGTACTGTAGGTGCAACAAGAAATTCAAATAATTTTAATTTCTTGCCCTGTGCCTAATAATAAATACACTTTGTACCTCTTTTTAGAGCAGTGTCAGCAGACAGCTTACATTATTCTTTTAATGCCACTGGCCCCGTGGGTCTATATCTTTATCTACATCACTACTCTTAAATATATTACTGACATTTAATGCTTATGGGAGAGGGAAAAGCCATGATCTCTTCCACCAGGAAGCTGTTCATCACTGGATTTTATCCAGGGGGAATATTAATGATGATGATACAGAAAAGTGGTTAACCATTTTTCATAACTATAAAAGGCATCTCCTGTTAAGGATATGTTTCCGGTTTTCTGTGGGAAAAACACTAAGAGGTGACATATTAACCTTGGTTTGTTTGTATGTAGTCTTATCTTCAAATACAGACAACATGGTTCCAAAACTATTCTACCTGACAGCTGAGGGACTCTTCTGATTTGTCCACTCAAGACAAAAGCAAGATTTAAAGTGATTACATGGGGGATTGGTTCATATAGGCCCCTGGGCATACACTCTACTGTGCAAAGATACTCCATGCAGCAGTGCTAAGAGAAACTATTGGGAAGAGCACATAAGCACACTCTCTATGGTCCCTTTACCTTGCCCAGTATCTACAGCTTTACCTTGATTAGAATGCCAGAGGACACATCTCTGCCTTTATCTTCCCAACAGATATAGGCAATGGCCTCTGCTTCCCTCTCAGTAACCTTCCTGAGGATGTCCAACATTTTGTTGATTTTCTTTTGGACCACTGCACACCGATACAACAAATGATAGCTCCAAGATGTCTTTCCTGAGTTTTAATTGCCAGCTCTGAGTCCAAGGTCATAGAGGCATGTTCCCTCCACAGTGCAATACCTGCACAGCTTACATTGAAGCTTATCTACTACCTTTTTTCCCACTCACTGTTTTGTAGAGTTCCTCCCTATGTGCTCTAAGACTCAATGAATTCAAGGCAGTGTTGTTGTAACACAAATACTTTAAGAAATAACTGGTAACTGAATGATAAAAATGGATAAAAGAAAATCCAAGAGGTTGTTCTGGTTAAAAACAATTTTGTTCACAGTAGAAGAGGAAATTACTGGGTCATTTTTAATTAAGATTGGAAAACTAGGAATTTAAATAAAATACAGTCTTTGCTTTCATGTAGTAAGAGACTAAGACTTGCAGTTGAAGGAATAAATTAGGTTTGTTATGTCTAGAAGACTTAAAACCCATAAAAATCAGTTATTTCTTTCCTGCAATGACATTTCAGGAGCAACATGGTAGCATTATTTTAGAGAGGGCCTAGACAAGCCATCCATTATTATTAACATACTCTTAATTTGGCTAATACTTGGGAAAACAACAGGTCCCTTTTGCCAAAATCATGGAGTTTTGTTAAAATGAATGTTAGCACCAGCTTCAGGGCTGCTTATTCAGCAAGTACCTATAGGTAGCTAAATGGCTAAATCCTGACTTTGGCCACACTTCTGCTACACCACCACTTGGGCAGCTGTTCACACACAGCACAACAAAGACCAAGCAGGCTAAAAGACAGATCCTATGACGCAGCTCCACAAAAGCAATAAGTAAAGCATGAAGAATGTGACCTCAATGTATTAGATTTGGCAGCATTTTACAGCTCCATCTCTGCGGCAGCTGTGCGGTTGGGAAGGCAGAGCCACCCTGCTCATGAAAGGCACCGGCAGAGCTGCAGGGGGTTTTTGACACCCTAAGGGAGGATTCCTCTCGTCTGCTCTTCTCTTAAAACAGTAGCCTGCTCTCACACCTACCGTGTTGAAGCACAGAGCAGAAACCACAGCAGTCACTTAATATCAAGATTTTTTTTTTAAGAATTTTAAAAGAGAAGTACTTTGATCCATTTTGGAGTTCTGGTATCCCTGCAACACTTTTGGTGTCCAACTCCGATTTATGGGAAGCTGCTCTTTGAGTCACTCGTAACAAAAAAACAAAAAAAAAAAAAACAAAAAAAAAAAGGCCAAAATACAATCTTCTCCTTTGCCATACTGGAAATGAATTAATTTTGCTCAACTTCAAAGCAATCAGCAATTTTATGGGTGTTAAATGAAGTTAAGTCCTTATTTACTGATGGGGCTGTTCACACAAATGAAGACAGATTACACAATAAAAATGTCCAGAGTTATAACCCTAAATTATGTCCAATTACCATTAAGTTTTGCTGTTTGGGACCTATTCTGAAGAACATTGAATACTGTTACATTACAATATATCTTAAAACTTTCACATTATGAAATGTTACTGGTAGTGCCTCCTGTATTTCAGAATTGAATTGTTTAGTAATTAATTAAATAAATCAGACAAATCATATTCTAGCACAGCACATAGCAGAATGGAGTCCAGTCACTGGTATTTACAATTATTTGCAATTGAAAGCAAACATGCCCTTCCCAATTATATTTATGAGCTTTTTAAACTTTGCTACTTTGTTTATATGTATAGTAGCTGTTTATGCAAACAGTACCTGTCAAGATGCACTGGAAGTGAATGTGTCTATGCATGTGGAAGGTGCATACAACAAGAAGGGTTTTTTATACATGTACATATATAAACTAAACACAATGTACCTAAACCTTTGCATTAACAGCTTTTTTTCCCTACTCACTGCCACGAGGTATGAATCGTTATTAATTTAGGATCTAGTCTGTTAGTATAGCCTAAGTCAGTTTGCCAGCCTTCTCAAACATACCAAGTTATTTTACTACTAATGTAAATCACCCATTCAGTGAGTTGCTCTGCAAATCTCCTCTCCCTGCAAATGAAAATATGACTAGACACAGCACCATGCAGTACTTTGGAGGTGAGAACAAATTCGTGAAGTGTGTAATAAATGTAGCAGAACACGAATCTCACATCCTTAACAGCTTTTTGGCAGCACAATGTGTGTATGTGACAGTAATGACAACATACTGTCCTCAGAGGTAATGAGGCTCATATCTAGACAAACATAAAAGATGTGTCATAGTTTCAGGGAGCCCCAGGATAGACATCTTGCTCCACAAGATGTGTCACTTTGGGTTACAGGAAACCAGGGAGCAGGCATTCCTACAAGCAACAGTGATTTTGCAGTCCAGGTGGGAAAGCAGTAGTGGTACAACAAATCAGTACTAGAGCGGCATGGTTAAGGGTTAGATCTGATGTAATAAGGTATTATTCCTTGCTGATGTTCAGCACTAAAATGCAGACCTAAGGCTCTACCCTGGTCTCCTTTACAGCAACAATGCATTTAATTCTACTACAGTGAGTAAATAAACACAAAAACCATGCTCTCCTCCAGGCAAACTTTGTATTTATTTCAGTTATATGGGAACCAACACCTCAGGCAACAAGACAGGCACAACCGCCCAGTTCAATGCTCGAGAAGATCATGTCTGCTACACAACAGGGGACGTGCCGCCTTGCTCAACTCAGGTATAGACCTCATCTCAGTGTAGCATCACTGGGACTGTTCAGTGAAGAGGCAGCGTCTCTTCCTCAAGGACTCCCTGCCTCAGGTGCCACTGAGTCCCTTGTCCTGTGAGGAGAGAAACAATGCACAAGATGCCAGGGACGAAGTGCAAGACACAGGGCTCACCAAATGCATCTGATTCACATTGCCAAACAAAATCACTGGGGAGCTACATGAATACTCAAGTAGAATGCAGCTGATTACAGCTCTGTATCATCACCTATACTTTAATCTAAGATACCAGGTAGCTGGAAGAAAGGCATCAATAATAAAAGTTTGTTGGGTTAGAAACAGGAAACTGCTGTCTGTACTGCATAACTTAAGGGAGGGTATTTGTCAGCTCACAAGCTATTACATTCTGTTTCAAGCATAGAAAACAAAAAAAAAAAAAATGCACTGATACACATTTATCACCAGATAAAAGACCTGGAAGTTTCTGAAGGCCAAACACTGCAAAAAGATTGTTGTTATTAGCCATACATGAACCCTAAATTTCCTGAAAAGTCTGTATTTGATTACACATAGACCAGCCCCATAGTCCTTACTCATATGATCAATTAAAAACCAGTATCATACTAAGAGTAGAAATGTAATACACTTCAGTAGTAACAGAACCTATGTAAAATGTCCAGAAAAAACAACCGTTCATTTAACTAGGCAACACTAAATGGCAGATGAGTAATTCTTATTTTTCTTAGAGCTGTGTTCCCTTCTTCTTCCAAAAACAGTTTTCAGAACACAACATGATGACTGTTGACACCTTGTTGGTGTTTTGGTCTGATAAACGTAAATTTGGGATACCACAAGTCTAGATAGTATTCAGTCATTTCTGACTTCTGATAAAAATCAGAATAGTTGAAAAGATGCTTTGAAAATTTAGACATTCTATTCTTTAGCTAGGAATCTTCTGCTTTATTCTTCACTAGCAATTTCCCCAACAGCAGCAAAAAATACAATCTGCCAGTCAGCCATTGTGTTTCAGGGGGACTAAACGGATTCTTAAGAAAGGAACAGATATTAATGACAACAGGAGAAGCAGATTCTCTCCAGTACACATTCTTGAGGGCGTGCATGGGAAGAAGGACAGATTCAGAGAATGCTGGAAGGCTAATTGTTTTATGAGGCTTTTTTTAAAAGTTCTTTTTTTTTTTTTTTAAAGCAGATGTAATCTTATAAACAATTTGCCCAGAACACAACCTGATTCACTTTAGAGGTAAGTGCCATGTTTTAACCATTTATAAAACTAATATATAGTAAAATTAGTATTTATCAACACAACTTATATGTGCATCAAGTGTCATATTCAAACCATTTACACTTCAGGGCAACTGTCCTTCATTCAATGCAGCAAAATGTGCATAGGCTAATAAAAACAACCAAAAGATTATTTAGCACACAGGATGTGTCAGGCAAGCACTTGTTACTGTGCTAGAAATACACATATTACATAGTGATTTTCTGGAAGCTGATTCCTAAAAGCAAGCATGGCCAAAGTGTATCAAGCATGTTTCAGGTCAGGATCTTCTCCATACAGAACAGTAAATACCGCACTGTGCTTGCCTACAGATACAGTATTTCACCATACAAATAGAAGTATTAGGAAGTAGATAGAAAAGCAGCAAAAAAGCACCAAAAGAGGAAGAATGTAATGCAGATAAATTATTTTTAAAGTGTGTTTCTATAATTACTGGATATAAGAAAAGAGAATTTAATTCCCTGAATAAAACTGATGAAAGGGCCAAAGCCGAAGAGACATCTGAAGTGGGAGCAGAGGTCTGCTTCCGTCTGTTACACAGCTCTGTCAGAGACCAAGCCTGGACATTTTCCTGCAGCCACCCACACTAAGCTGAATGGCAAACTCCACTCTGAAATTCAAGGCATGTAAGTCTGTCCAGGCCATGCCAGCTTGGGAAATGTCAGGACTCACAATTATCAGGTTTTGCTTTGTTTTTAAACCAGAAATTAATGGTCAGCTGGCAGGTGTGTATCCAGGATGAGACTGCATTGCTAAGGAAGAAGACCACGGTCAAGCACGAAGACATATATTAGTGAGAGACAAACTAGGAAAGATAGGTAATTGTCCAAAGGAGTCACCCAATATAGACTGCTGGAGAGCAGAAGGGAGTCCAGACAGAGGGAGAGAGCTTAAATGAAACACTGAAAGTAATTGCAAAGGCAAAGAACTTAGGTGACCTGGAGTGAAGACTTCACAGTTTACAACGCAACACACAGCTGCTTGCTAACACCATGTTCTGATTTAAAAACACTTTTGTCTTTAGTTTGCATCAAAACTTTTATCAAGAGATAAACCATCAGATAAGAATGATTTGGAAAAAAAGAAAAAAGAAAAAAAGACAAAATTAAACAAATACATATGTATATATCCAAAGGTAACACCCATGAATGGAAGACTAGCATATTAACACAAAACTTTCATAAACTGAAAATATGTTCTCTATGCAAGAGACTGCAGAACAACTGAATATTGAGCAATTCCATATGGAACAGATTTTCAAGAGAACATTGTGAAAGGTATATCTTCCAAAAAAAATTCATTCCATAAGTGAGAAGTACTTTTGCCTACCACTGATTTCATCATTGCATCGGGACTCAGAATCAGAATATTTAGCAATAGTCTATGACATACCACCATGCACAAAAGTTTTACAGTGCATCCAAATCCACATTGTGCACAAGAGACAGAATACACTGTAAACAATCACACTCATTCAGTTGTTGAGGTTGAGTATTAATTTTCTGAGGTTGAAGAATAGAATACAGCTAATACTATTTACGCATTTCTGATTTTTAATCAAGTTCTCATTTATCAGTATTACTCCCTGTGAATTTGCTAGTATTTCTCAAGGTGGAACCAGCCCCACTGGATCTGTTTGGCCCTTTTCTCTTGCTGGTGCTGCCACTGGCCACCTTGGCAAGCATTTCTGATACTGTGGCTATGACCACCGCATACATTAACACAGCAAAAGAATAATGCAACATATGTTCTGACAAAACAGCTGTGAATAAGAGGAATCTGCTACCTATTATGCAATAAACATCATAATTAAAACCAGATATGTAAGTGTCCTTTATGCATTTTAATTAGCAAACTGAGAAATATGCAGGGGATTAGAAAGAAGAAAGACACTGAGAAGGAGCTGTCTTATCACTTACTGTAAAATAAACAAATGTGTACTTCGCCACATTTGGAGAATTTTTTTACATACAAAACAAGACATGGCAAGACTGTACTTCTACCTGCCTCAACTGTATTTCTTCCAAGCATTAACAGATGGGCATTTTGTCAATACAGACATGAAAATCTCTGACCAAACACCAACATCTTATTACAAGTCAGCTCAGGGCAAAATTTTCATTAAACACTCCACATTTAGACTAGATATTAGGAAGAAGTACTTCCTAATAGTAGTCAGGCACTGGAACAGCCTGCCTAGGGAGGTGGTTTAGTTACCATCTCTGGAAGCATTTAAGAAACGTGTAGATTTACACTTCAGGATATGCTCTAGAGGCTGAGATTGTAGGGTGTGGGTTGTGTTTTTGTCTGTAGTTGGACCTGGTCATCTCAGAGGTCCTTTCCAACCATGATGATTCTGTTATTTGAATTGGACTTCATCAAAAGTGAATTAGTGATTTGTTTTGTGCTTTCACCACTCCACTAAATTCAAATATAAAACTGCCTTCATCTCTCCCTCTTCTGTATGATGCCATGTCTTGTTTTCTTAATGTCAGTTATAGCAAAAAGTGACAAGAGAAGTGCCAGACCTTGTGCTTTATTTTGTTCACAGGCCATTTACGTACATTCTTTGGAAAGATGGCCATATGGGCATCTGCAGTTCTGTTTTTGGTTTTTACAGTCCACACTGATGAACAACATTAAATAAAAAGCTGCTCAGCCAAAGTCAACTGTGTACCAACAACAGAAAAAGAACTTGAAGGTGTTAGGCAAGTGACTTTTATCTTCATCAGTGTCACCAAGGGGGGCTTTTTGCATTATCTAATCTGAAGCTTTCATTTTGAGAGGAATAGTCAAAGTCAGTAACTTTAGCCCCTATAAAGCCCTTATTGTTTATCTACAGTCATTAATAGAATACAGACTTTACACTTAGCAATAAAAAATGAGCTTTAACTGACATTTTAATAGTACTTATCTATTAACATTCAGCAGTGTTTAGAAAAGAACGTTACTTCTCTATTAGCTATGTGAAGATTCCAAGATGGACTTCCAGATGGTGACTCTTGTCTAGCATTGATAACAAGTTGGAATTTTACCTTAGAATACAAGAATAGAAATTGAATCTTACATATTTTTTTGGTTGTAAATAAGTGTGTAACAGTAAGAAATTAATTGCTTTGTTTCAATTCGAAGATTAGCTACTCTCTCTGTAGAATCAATGTTGCCTACTCCAGAAGGCAGCAATGAGGTGAGATCCTTAAGCAGAACATCAGTTATTCTACAGCTTGCTACCCCATGACTCTTAACTCCCAAAGCCCACAAAAGAGCCAAACATTTCCAAAGAGCCATAAGATTTGCCCAAATCTGGCATCAAAGTTAGAAACAAAATCTCGCACTTTAAACTCTTCCGCATTTTTTGCAGCTTTTCCTCCTGAGAGGTTTTTAGTAATAAACTGATGTTTTACGCGTCATTCATTTTACACAGACTTAGAATTTTGCTAGTCTAGGTAAAGAAAACCAGGGTTTTCCAGTAATAAACAACATAAAGTTCTCTGGTAGAAACTGCATTTAAGAAGTATATGCATATGCCCACAAAATCTCTTTACAAAATCCATTTTTGTAAACAGCTACAATATTATCTTTCATTTTATTTCTACCTCCCTCTTTTTTCCTGCTCTCCCTGTCAGTATTAGTGTTTCCTCTCTTACTTAGCAGCAGTGAGCTCCCTAAAGCCAGCCTAGTCACAGTGAACCTCTTTGCTTTACTAAGGAAGGGCAGAGCCCTTTCTGCAGTTCTAAAGGTCTTGAGACATCAGATTACCACTGAAAGATTTCCAGCTGGAGGTAACATGAACTGTGAAGCAAACTTAAGGAAAGCAAACACATAGCAGTTAATCAAGACCAACATTTCTGTCAGCTACTTTAATTTCAGTGCTCTCAGCACATCATCAGGTACTACATGATCTAGCCCTATCTGCAACATCCAGACAGCCCAGGTGGCAAGATGCTCAATACTGGAGCTGCATCCAGCCACATTTATAATCTCCCAGTTTACTAATGGGCCAAAAGACAATAAAACCAAATTACCACACAAGGGAAAAGATAACTGCCTAACTGGGTTGTTTCACCTCCTCCCACCTAAGCCTTCACCTACAGTGTTTGGCATTTTTCCACGGGTGGGCCAGGCAGAAGCTAACAGCACCTCGTTAACCCCAGGTGGGCTATCATTACTTCAAAGCTGTTTCCAATATTCAAGTATTTTTAATCATCTGCTATCCCCATCAATCACAATCACTCTGAGTGCCTTGAAGCCCTTTTCAATCGATAATGCCTTTCCAAGAACAAATTTGAAACCTGTGTTAAAGTACACAAAAGTTAGCCAAATATAAAACACTGTGCCTGATTTGGGGAAAGAAGATATTGGTATTTCCAACTGCATAACTATCTGCTAGACAACTTGATACAAAATTAATCCAATTCCATATTCCTGTATGCTTCAGGGAACTCTTACATTCTTTTTAACTGGGAACATCCATGTTAACCTTGAATAACACTGCATGCTCTGATCTCTCAAAGGCAGCTAGGGCTTCTAAAGATATGAAAAGACTGATTAGAATAACAAAATACACTTAAGCGTCAGTTTCCACCCTTGTGGGCTACTGACGGAAGGAAGTTACACATCTTAAGCTGCAGGCATCAAAATTAATTATTTTACACCCAAGCATGCCTCAAAAGGGACCACTGTAATTAGGGTAATAAGCGTTAGTGCATACGTGAATTTTACATAGGTTTTTTTAAGTTTATAAATCCCTTTTGTACGTAATTGCTTTGTTATTGTTGATTGAAATAAAAAACAAACAAAAAAATTAAAATCTTATTGAAATATACGCAGTTAAACAGACTAAAGTGTATATAATCTTCCCACAATTTCAGGCTTTATGGACAATATCTATCATTCTAAGTCTTTAAGTGTATTAATTTCAGTACCATTGACATTTATTCAATATTGTTATTCCAGAAAGCTTCCAGCTAGGATTAGGACCTTTTGGAAGCAAAATTTAATTTGCAGGGAAGATAGTCATAACATTTTAATCAATCTCAATGTATTAAAAATGATAGCAAGAAATCAGTTAATATTGCTTTTAAACACTGAAGATGTGGCCCATAGCTTACAGAAATTAAAACCAATCCCTACATTGATGGCAGACTGTAGAGCAGGCTATAAGGGAACTGGGGACTCAGTTGGTGTGGTTCACTGTGGATTACACACTTCCTGCTGCATAGGAGGTGTGAGCTAATGCACCTTTTCATACTCACCGCCTCATCTGAGGCCCCTTAAAGAGGGAGCAGGTGCTGAGGTGGAAGCAGACGGTGCATTGATTGCTTCTTTTAAGATTAGCATTAAAGTGTGTAATGTATAACATTTAACCCCCACCCTTACATAACACCCTCCACCCCTGAACCTTTCCATCAGCCACAAGCACACTGCACAATGAGGGAAAAAGTAGTATTTTGCCTTAAGCCAACAGAATGCTTATAATCATTCGACTTTGTAGGAACAGCATAGATTAATCTTACTCCTGTTTTTGAATGTGGTAGTTGTTTGCTTCTGAAAGTGCTACAAGGCAACATTAGGTTGCTGGTGCCAGATACCATATTTATAATTAAATTTCAGAGTTAATTTATAAAACAACATTATAAATATAAAAATTGCTGCTGGTAAGAGGAAAATTTTTGAAGGGCAGTTCTGCATGTCACTGTAAAATTCATGGTACTTTCTTTGAAATTTAGGTTTGTTAACCCCAGCTTCCAAGAATTTTTTTCCAATTAATTGCTGCTTTCCTCCTTAATTTTCTCCAAAATATGTGCAATTTCTCCCTTCAGATTATTTAATAGCACCACAATTAGGTTTAAAACAGCTATCATTTTTCAGAACTTACTATGTTTTAGAGGTGAACAAAACATTCTTCCTACTTTCAGATCTGTTGTAAAGCCTAATTAACAACTGTAGAGTACTTCAACATCTTAGACACAGACGAAGAAAGAATAGGAAAAGAGCTTTGTCACTGCTTGTGAATTTCTTCACGAAGAACTGGGGGGAGAGGGGAGGTCTTCTACCAATTTCCACTATTTCCTTTTAATAGAAACATTATATAGCATAAAATTTGACAAAATCAATCACAGCTAAGAAGTGCAACATGT
This sequence comes from Thinocorus orbignyianus, assembly GCA_013400375.1. Lineage (NCBI taxonomy): Eukaryota > Metazoa > Chordata > Aves > Ciconiiformes > Thinocoridae > Thinocorus > Thinocorus orbignyianus. The sequence goes on along the minus strand of VXBW01008316.1, from coordinate 351,017 downwards.
ATTGATTCAAACATCCTCTTTAGAGAGGGGACACACATGCTGCAAGCACTGCCTGAAACAGGAAGGAAAATTCCACTGAGATTTTAATCTGCTGCTTACCATTGCTGAAATAATGGCTGATAGCACAGATCACATTCACTAATCACACTGTTAACATCTCTTTCCACATTAGTTTACATAATTTCTATCTGTGAGATGTTACTGTATCCATCTCCATTTATGTCACAGATATGCCCTTCAGGACACAAGGATTTATGTGATCCAAAGCTAAAGGAAACCTTTCGTTAATGTCAGTGTACTTTGGGTAAAACCTCTGAGCTGCAGACAATGACTAAATATGCACCTTGGCTGTCGTGAGCCAGCAGCCACCAAGTGCTCATCTACCCTCACAGAGGTAAAGTTTCAGGACTAGCACTATAACCATGTCGTCTGGGGATGCAAAACCGACTGCAACAAGTTTATGTGTAGCAGAAGTAGAGCATTTTAATTAACTAACAGAAGTTTTAAACTTCTTTGTTTTGTAGGGTAAAAAAGACAACACTCTGTGAAGACCTGTATTTGGAATAAAATATGCCTTCTGAAGATGAGGGGAAACAAGGAGAGCAAGCAAACAAAACATGAGTGATTATATGATGCTTATCAACACGAGAGAATAAAAGGAAGATAAACTTGACTCTGTAAATTTCAGTCAGCAAAACAAGAGCATTTAGATGTGCCCAAGATGAAAGAAGGGGTCTGACTGTGGTAGCATCTGGTTTATGGTGAGCATCACATAGTAAATGTTTCGGAAAAATACCTGCTGACCAAACCCCAGTTTGTTCAGGACTTTCTAGTAATTATTATAGAGCAGACTTGTTTAGAAAAAAAAAGTTTAATGCTTTAATTTTGGTCTGCTTTGGAATCTATAGCCTAGATACGGGAAACAGACATACTGAACACTAGCTGAATATTGCAATCCATGCTCTCATACCTACCTGTTTGCGGATGACTGCCATTACCACAAAGCGAAAAGTAAGCTCATAAGTGGGTGAGAGGCTTAAGAACAGGAGGAAGCAACTTCTGCACCAGTCAAAATTGTTGGTGAATTCAGGCAGCAGTTGAAGGAATAGTGACATTATTATGGCAGCAATGCTTATATTTAATTCTAAACCAGTAGCGACCAACCTCAGCACATACAGAGTACATTAGTCATTATAACCTGGTACAACTCCTAAATTCGGAGAGTAGAAACCTACATACACTGGCCATGGCTTCTCTTCTAAACTCTAAATAAAAAGCAGAGGTAGTGTTGCTGTAGGGAAGAAAGGTTCTGTGTATAAAGCATTTTACAACACAAGATCATCAGTACAGCAAGTTCCCCAGGCATTTACAAAGGAATACAACCAGTCTGTGTAAAAGACTATACAATCCAGCTGCCTCTGATAGCAGGGTCCGGACTTGATAGCAAATTGTACTCCCTACATTCCAAGATCTCAGCCACTTGGTTATCACTACACTAGTAGAGTGCAAACTGCTTAAAAAGATAACAGAAAACGCATTTTTATAGTATCCACCTACAGCATTCTCAGGATTCCTGACAAGTTACCAGTCCTTTTCCTGGCATCTCTATCTTTCAAATACACATCAATTTGTTATCTAGCCTAGAGGACGGGTGTTTTACCACTCTTTTTTGGGTTACCTTTTAGAAAAACAACTGCAATTTATGTACTTAATCACTAGATGCCTTTTAAGTTTCCAGACATATAATCGTTCTAAGGCAATTACTTTTTAAAAACACCACATTAGTGACTACAACACATTACATTCATTTCCATATTTCTCACCTGGATCACCACGACCATTTTTTCTCCAAACACTTGTGCGCCATCTGAATGCTTTTCTTCTGTTGATTGTATTTAAGGAAAGAGTTTCATCTAATTTCTGCAGGTCTTTATGCCTGTATGCCTTGCTGAGAGAGTGGTTTTCCACACACACTATGAACAATATCAAACTTTTTTCGAAGTCAGTTACGTATTTAAATTTCCTCCAGCCACCAGCATTTTTAAGTTTATTTATCCCCCACCCTAGAACTGGCATTTCATATGCTCATTTCTTGTAAAGTCTATTTCTTTTCACTTGCTTGACCTCTAAGTCATTGCTTCTGTCTATCACCCAAGTTTTGCAGCTGTAGCTCCTCACCATCCAGCTGGCATTCAGCCCATTCAAGCCCCTTATGAGTTGCAGAAATTAACCCTGAAAAGGTCATTACATTTTCCTGCAGTTCATCATGAAGTTCAGTTCTTGTTTTCCCTTCCATTTTCTCCTAAAGCAAGGCATTTGGGTGCACCTTGGTGAGCTTACAACAATTTAGCCCCATCTCCCATCTTTCCTTAGCTACATCAGCTACTTCCTTAGAGTCCTATGATTTCCATTCCTTCTTCCACAAAATAGCATGAACCAATTTGCTCTGCTACATTTTAAGCATTCAAAACACACTGTTTTATCACTTTCAAAAGAAAACCATGTCATCCAGCCACTCCATCAGCTGGGACTCTTAGTGTGGTGGGACTGGGTTCACCGTACCTTATATATGTTCCAGTCCCTGCTAACGACAGAATTTGAGCATTCAGCTCCCCCAGAGGATAGTTTTAGTAGTTGGATTCAAACATCATAGAAGTCCTACCCAAGACTCTTAGAAACTCTTAACTTTTGTTTGTCTACTTATATAGTCATGGGGTTGGAAGAGTGAGCCTGGCCTCGCCAGGTGTATGATGTTGACTCCCTCTAAGGATCATCTTCCAAACCCTTCCTTTAAACATGTATCCATTTCAAACATTTTTGTTCCCCCTATTGCCATCTCTGTGTCTTCTCAATATATACAAGCAGACCTGTTTTATTCCTCAGGCAAAAGCTGCCAGGTGAAATACCTTCTGGATGTGACAATTGAGCTGTCTCAGTTCTTTGTACACACTTACCTGTTGGGTTAATATGCAGCTCTAGCACAACAGATCCCAAATCCAAATAGTTGTAAGTAAATTGGTAAGCTGTGGCACACTTGAAAAAAAAACGATACTACAAGTAACCTCCCACATTCTCCATAAAGCATGAAAAATGGACAAAACTGAACAAGTGGGTGAGCTCCACTTGGCAACTACAGGCATCCCAGAGCCAACACAGAACAGGATGAAACACATCAGGTGGCGGTTCACACATCTTTTCCACAGAGTCATGCCATGAGAAGAAGAAACATGGAATGTTCATATAACCTTTGCATTTAAAAACACGAGAATTACACACTGATAGAATTTGGGTGTCTGAACAGGGAGGTATTCTTTCTAGAAATGTTTTGGGTTTTTGATGAGTTCTTCTTCCATTTATATTTTATTCTTAACCATTTTCACCACTTTTTTTTTTTTTAATAAAATAACATTTCAAAGAAAATCCTCTTGCAGTTTGTTTCTGCCAATTTTGTTCTAGTAAATTCAGTTTTGCCTGCAGCAGGATTTCAATTCTGACTTACGACTTTCACTAGTAAAGACAATTAAATTTCATGATATCACTTACATTTAACCTAAACAGAATTAAGAGCTTCCCTCAAAGCAGATTGTTTTCTTCCAAGCTATATTTTAGGTGATAGAGGAATGTAAAAGCAAAAACAACAACCAAAAAAAACCCAACCATAAGCAAACAAAAACTAAGCTACAGATCAGAAAATATTCAATATCACTGAAATACATTTGCAAGCACTGGCCAAGAAAGGCTCAAAATGAATCTTGGAAATACTAGGGAAAGAATATTCTAAGCGTTGGTGAGATTTCAGCCTCGTAAAATAGAAAGCAGCCAAGGAGAGAAAAAATAGTTATAATTTCTGATTTGCAGAGACTTCTAATCAGGACTGTCTGTCCTGTTTCCATGAGTAAAAAGGTGTCCTAAATTCTTACTGTGAGTTTCTATTATCAACATCTTACTGCAGTTAGCTGAACTCTTTTTTTGTTTTGTTTGTTTAATCTGAGCTTGCCTTCTCCCAACAAGCTATAGATACATACCACTAAAAACAGGAGAAACTATGTTATGTAGGATTTTAGTCCTCTTATTTCGCTCATGTTATCTCTATGATCTGTCTATAGCCAAGACCATATCTCCAAGAAGTCGTATTGCCACTCAGCTGAAACAACCCAAGCCATTCCGATTTCATTTACCCTAGTTTAATAGATCTGGGGGGCAATCCAAAGACACCTGACACCAGTACTAGGTACCAATTTTCAACCTGATCAACCCTATATTAGGCTTTGGATTTCATCTACTCTTTCTCAGCAATAGTACAAAAGGAACTGATGAGAACTTCAAAAGCTTATATTAGTCATGGACCTGCATGCTGGGGTATTATAAGAATAAAACAGAAGAATACCGAGAGTTTTTCAATTGAGAATGCTTAGAAGCAGGCAAAATATCTGCTTGATGTTCTTCCTCCTCTTTCATTTCCTGATTATTGCAGGTTTTTCTACAATGCTAATGTTCTTTTGAAATAGCTCTTAAAAACAAAAAAACCCAACCCTATGCTTTAACTTTCTTCAGAGCACACAAGCAGGAGAGAGCCCAAACCTATGTGCTGAGGCAGACAAATCCTTTAAGACCTCACCCTGAGAAGAATGGGTTAGAGGTGCTAAGATAACCTAGGACTAGCACTGAGCATTCCTGTTTCATCCCTGCTTCAGACATGGCAAAAAGAACACAGAAGTGGCAAAAGTTTCATTTCCCACCTAAGAAAATCTCTCCTTGGGCACTACTGGTAGTCTGGTACAGAGAAGCAGATTCACTTCCTAAATTGCAACACAACTGACGCAGTCTGGCCCAAGATTTTCATAGTTTGAAACCCATTTTACATAGACTATTCCGTAAGGCAATAAATGTTCCTCCTCCCATCTCTGTGACTTTTTTAAATTCAGGATTCTCATAAGTGTCAAAGCTTGCAGCGAATGTGAGACCTGCCAGATACGTCAGATAGCTCTTGTCCTGCCAGCTTCTCCACATGCAATTCCAGAGAGTTCACTAGAATTGTAACTTCTGGGTAAGTAAATGCTTATCCTCCTGGTACCAGGTTTTTCCACTTCACTCCAAATTAGAACTAGCTTTTTGCTTGAACACGCCTATAGAAATAAATCAGAAAACTAGAAAACAAAACACAGTTCCTGTGAGAGACAGAATGGCATGGTTTTGCTCTAAAAAAATTAGAACAAAGTTCACGTTGCTCAGATACAAGGCAAATTACCAAGAATGTTGCTGATTCTGTGAATTGATAAATAGTTATTATATCACATAGCTACACTTTCCTGTATGAATTGCCTTTTTTAGCTTAATATAATTAAACCAGAACATTGTTTCCAGTCAACTTGCCCTAATGTTGAAGTAAATCTCTTGTGGTTATAAGTCTGTGCTCAAAGCTAAAAACCCCAATACTGCAAGAGAAATAGTAGTTCTTGAAAAACATGCAGAATCTTAATACCTATAAATAGTTTACTGAAATATGAACAAAAACTTGGACCTGGCACTTTTTAAAAGTGGTTTATAGGGTAGTATCAATTCCCAAAAATGTGTATGTGCTTATGTTTTAGTTACATGCCACAACAGGGAGGTAGTAAGCACGTTTTACACCAGTTGTTCAGAGCATTCTACATTTCTTCAGTGGTACAACGTTGTTCCAGCTGGGCTGTGTCAGGTCTTTAGAAGACAGGTATCCAAATCCTTGAAAATTGGCAAAGAAAACATGCTCTGGGCTGAATATAAACTGGCAATTGCAGAAACACGTTCCGTTTCCCAGACTTGTCTGAAAATTTACCGTAATGATTAAATGTGTTCATAAATACAGCCTTACTCCCTGATTACCTGTAGGAAGTACAAACATTTTATCCAGTACATTTCTGAAAGGATTTCTATGTCCTTATGCTAGTAGTTTGATTTTAGCAACACTTCAACTTGTTGACATCCCCCATTAGATGATTTCAACATCTAATGATTGCTGACCACGTAACATGGAGTGACCCTGACCCTTCACGTGTGTTTCAGAGGCAAAAATTAAGCACTTTGGGCATTATGACCAGAATTGTCCTTCCAAGCCTAGTAACCCAAAGCTCCTGCTATAAGGGGCAATCACATCGAAACCACAGATCTGTACTTCAGAGAAAAAAGATTTTCAATGCCAACTGTAACACAGAGTGTGCTTTTTTACATAGTGTGCTTTTTTTTACATATGCTTATGTAAACACACAGAGAATATAAGTATATATAGATATGTTTACATGTGTATACATTTTTATGTTTCTTTGTAGGTACACTAAGAGAGGCTTTAGGAAACTGTCATTCACCTTTAATTCATATTTTCTAAAGATCAAAGCATTCTAAAAACTGTTATTCTTTTATGTTAAACACTTAATAACATAAACCTATTCAATAAAAACACTTTAAAGAAGAAAGCCTGATAACCATGCTGTGATCCTCTGGTGGTTTGTTGTACTCACTCCCTTACTTACAATTCAGTGCTAATAAGCTAAGCCAATGCATTGCAATAAACCAAACATCACAGTAAACAAGCTAAAGTCACCTAAATTATGAACTAGCTAACGTGTTCCTACCGTTCATTAAGGTTGCCTAGGAACTAGTTTTACTTTTTTTTTGAAAAACAGCCAATGTCTGGATAAACAACCCAGCCCCTAAAACGTGCAGCGCAAACAGATAATGCCTGAAAGCTATGAAACCCCAGTGTCAAAGGCACACCCTGGCCTGGCCAGGCTGGCTGAGAGCACAGAGATAATGACTTACTAATAGGGATGACAGCGTGCTCTGGCCAAGATTAAAATAAAGCAAGCAGCCGCCTAAATTAGACTTCTAAATCATATGTAATCGTACAGAGATAGGTCCTGATTCTTTGGACCATTAACAATCAAAATTAGCACGAATAACTAGGTCATTAATCACAAAAGAAAATTATACCAATGGGCTAGTTAGCCCCACTAATTAGCCCCGACCTCTCACCCTCTGCCCCAGCAGTGCTCCCCCTTGTATTTTGTGCAGTACCACAATGTTTCTATGAGCCCTCCACTCTCTTTGGAGGACATAGTGGAGGGGCAGAGAGAAAAGGTAGAGAAGTGTCTTTCCCCCTGTTCACAGCTTTGCAACACAGAGCCCCTGCTACGTGGGCAGGTACAGGAACTGGAGGCTCCTGCCAGCCTGTTACCCCAGGTGCTCTTCCAGCTCATGAAGGACTTCAAAATGCACACTGAATGTGTGAATGCACTTTGAAATTTGGGCCAAAACCAAAGTGCTGGCTCTAATGCAAACACTCCAAACTGGTGGAGTGTTTGAAAATTGCAAGTTGATCTAAATTCGGAGATTTTGGAAAAATAAATTTGTAAACACCCATGCAACATACTGAGAAGTTGGCTCTTGTGTTGCAAAAGGTGATGCAGCAAGGATGTTTGTCCAGCTACTCAAATGAGTCAGGAAAGTATAAAAGATCTTCAAAAAAGATGTTGTTGATCCAAGGTGATTATTCAAAGTCCCTATGTTTATGCTACAGTCATATGCTATTTAAATGAATCAAATATTTCACATGCACTGAAACACTAAAAGAGAAATTCTCAACAGTGATCTTTGCACAACTTTAGAGTTATTCTGATCAGTAAGTTGCTTCAATGAAGCAATTATGTATTCTCAAAGGGAAAAATATTCTTTCGTTTTCATACTGTTCTAAATAACATGACATACTGTTATGTGTTACATTTACAATGACACATATAAGATTTTATACTGTCACCTTTCAAATCCATCCAATAATTCTAGACCACTCTTTTCCAAACTCTTTTCTTCAAAAGAGAGGCCAACTGTTTGCTCCAGTTCAGGACAGACACACATCTTGAAATGTGGAGAATTCCTGCGAAGTGGCAGGTCCCATTTCCTAGCCTTTCACACATGTTCGCATCAGGTATTGATTGCCTCTATTTTCACTCTCCCAGGACATTATTCTTTGTCCATGAACAAGTGGAAATAGTGACGTAAGGCAATGAAGAGTCAGGCTTTTTGACTCTGTAGCTCATACACACCTTTTCAGTAGCATACTGGGTAGTTTGATTACAACCAGAATGAAGTGCAAGGAAAGGTTACTTCTACAGTAGATCAGGTACTACTCCATACTTGGAAACTTGCACCCATTTTTAACATTATCAGGCCAATGAGTTTTGGAATTTAGCTGCCTTTCATTTTGCTTTATAAAACGTTTATTCTCATTTATAATAGCTTGATTAGAAAGTGCTGATTCTCAGACCATAGTGGTTTGCAGATAGCACTGCTCTGGGGCTGAGACAGTAGGGGGTTTGAATTTTCACTCGGCCACAAGCTTCCTGAAGATCTATGGCAAGTTACTGAGTGATTAAGTAACCTAATTCCCCCATGAGATGATGACAATGAGACGCCTTGCTCACAGGAATTGGGCAGGGTTAGGTTGATGACCAATATGTGCCTGGAACAACTGGGTGTTCAGTCACAACTACAATAGTTATTATCCTCTTAACTGCTCTGATGAGGAGGGGGGAAATGGTGGGTTTGTGTAGAGAAGCAAAAAAAGCTGCTCAATACCTCTGTGTTAAAAATACCATCTTTTACTCTCATGTTGGTTACATTTCTTTTTCAGAAACAACAAAACCCCCTTCTAACTAGCCAATATTGTTTTTTCCAAGCAATCTTCTTTTTTTATGAGGAAGGACAACCTATCTTTTTGTGTTTATGTTTAGCTTGAAGAACATAGTAAATAATGGTCAGAGGGTCTTATAGCTGTAATTCTTGGAAAAATTTGAGAATTCCAGAAATAAAAACTGACTTCTAATCTTTCCACTTAGTTAGGTTGGAGAAGAGAGTTTTTAATAGAGTAATTGTCACTAAAAACACTGCACACTGTCCATTAAATTGTAATCACAATGATTAGGTTCAACAATAAGTAGAGGCCAGCTCAATCACCAATTTGCCTTTCTCCTCCTGTTCCAAAGTATAAATGTGTTTTTATTAATACATACTGTATTTAAGTTTACCACAATGGTAAGTCTTGTTTGTTGTTTTGAGAAAAGACATTTTAAAACTTACTAATTACACATTAGTCCAAAGACATTTTTCAGAGATGATTAAGCAATGCAAACAACATCTTGCTTTACCATAACTACAGCCTTTTCTAGAAGCAAATAATTTTATGATCAGTTAAAAATTAAATGAGATAGTCCTTATGACCTATAAGAGTCTTAAATCATTAACGCATCAACAGAATGTGCCCAAACCATCCTGTTCTACTGCACAATAAAAGGATCACATACACAGTAATCACAAATTTTACAACTTTGATTTCTCTATTTCAGTATTTAATATGCTCCTTTCAAATTTTAACTCGTTTTTACCCTGAACATAATTTTTACATAAAGCTTTCTTCAGACAAGATGAATTTACTCAAAGAAAGAGTAAACGAAGGGCTACAATGTGTTCCCCCACTAACAGTACTCAATTCAATTCACACGTAGCATCACATACTGAGAAGAAATCACACAGCTCTCCAAACATACTTTGCCATCGGCATCACTGCTTCCAGCTCTAAGGAATGTAAACACAATTCCTTTTACAGAAATACTTTCTTGGCTCATGTTCTGCCTTTGTATCACTTGGAACATAAATGATGCCACTAGCATGGCATTGTGTGGAGATCAGAGCTGAATCTGGAACAGACACGACAGTCAGTGACAGAAATGTGAGCCAAGCTTCACAGAATTTTGGATCACGATCACACACTGCCTTGTGCTGAATTTTGTAAAAATATTCTTTTGAATGGCATGATCTGTGTAATACTTTATTTGAGAGCATGTATCATTTTAGAAAACACATTTAAAATATAACATTTTGCTGGCAGCAGTTTGCAGAAGGAACATGGCCACGATCACACAGAATGGATTTACATCTCCAGGCCAGACTTAAAGGGCAAAACCAAGCTAAATGATATATGTGACTATTAAAAAGTAAAGCCTATAAGTCTGAGGTGAAACAGCTGATTTCCAAAAGCATAGTAACATGTTTGATAAATAAGAGACCCCAAATACCTGCCTCCTCACAAATATCTGCCTCTTCCTTTTACTCCAGCCTGATGTTTCTTAGAGGTACTCAAGTCAGGCAAAAGGCAGCATGAGCAAAATAAAACGTTTCTTATCAAAACTGCTTTTCATTCATTTAAACAAACACCAGATTTTTGACATGAACAAGAAAGACAAATGAGGAAGGTAAAGAAAAGGAAGGATACACAGGAAGGAAACACTTTTTAACTGCAGATAAAACCCTCCTCGTTCCTGTAAGCTTTAATATTAAACTAAACAATGAGTCCAGCAAACCAGAGTCTACTTCACATCCAGTTTGGACACAGGTATTTTGCCTACATGGGAAGACAGGTACCTGCTTTTTGGAACTGCCAGTCCTGCGGCAGCTCCTGTGACTGTGCAGGGGGAGTAGCAGAAGAACAGCAAATCCAGCCTCCCTGTATTTTCTCTCCACATCTTGCACGCTTGGTCTGTGCTCACACCTGAAGGTGAGAGTGCACCGCACTGATTGCAGCTCCACCAACTAAAAGGGAAGCTGTGGAAACAAGGTAAGAGTGTAGTAAATCAATAATACTGTATTTCAAGATTCCTGTCCAGGATTTTTCAAGCATAGAAACTTAATGTCATGAACCCTTAGGAAAGTCTGCAAAAGAAGAAGAAATTCTTCTCAACTTAATATTCTTTGTTCCCTCACCCAGTGGACATCAGAGAGGCATGAGCACAGTTTCAGGGAGACCAGACCAGCTCCTGGGTGCTGCCATGTCAGTGCCTGGGATCATCTGGCTCAGGTCTTACTTCCCAGCTTGCTGCTGCTGGGGAGATCCCAGCCTCAAAAAGAGGTTGGTCTTTGCCATTCAGTTCCCAGGACAGTGAGAGAATGACATGGTTCTGTCACCTCTGCTTCCTGCAGATCCTCTCACTTCCCTGGGACCCCCAGTAATGTCTGCAGGGGAACATGAACTTTGCACCAAGGCAGCTGACTTCCTTCTGTCACAGAAAGAGCTCTCAGAGAAGTGTCAAGATTCTGCATTGATCCGGTGACCTGATAGTTTCATTAAGCATGGATTTACTCTAGGAATAAAGAAGAGTCTAAGTCCCCATTCCTCCTCTGCCCATAGAATCATCTCATACTACTTCCCCGTTCGTACTGGCAGATGTCCATGCTGGGCTGGATGCGTTGCGCTCACCACATACCCACAGGCCCAGTACTATCTCACTGCAATCCAGACCCAGAAGGCAGTCAGCCTGCTCTTGCTGGGTACTTGCACAGCAACCTCTACTCTCCAAGCCCATTACGCATTATATTTGCCACGGAATTCAACACTCCAACCCCTCAAAGCAGTTGTTGTTGTTGCTAAACTAATGAGCTTGTAAAACTCAATCTAGATACAAAAATAAGTACATAATTGCCTTATTTTATACATTTCAGAAAATAAGGATATCACAAACTTCTATTTCAGTTCATCTTACTAAATTCACAGTCAAACAAAAAACCTGCTACTTAACTACTAGAATAAAACCAGGTAAATTTAAAAGTTTTGAGAAATTTCTGAGATTTAAAACATTGGGTTCCTTAGATTCTTTGTATTTTCCAGCCTCCCCTTTTGCTGTCTGCTATTGTTATTATAAAGGATACAATTAAAGAATACAAGACTAGAAGTTAAAGCATATAGCTTCCTGGAAAGAGATTAACTATCTTAATTATTCAAGGACCTCTTCAGAAAAAAATAATAATGTAAATTTCCATAGCTCTGAAGAGGCAGACCTTGTGGATAATAGCACCACTGATGCTTCAAGTCTGTAAATGACCTCCCTCGCTAGTCCCAAAAGATGTTTCCCTCACTCCCACACTCCCCTCTCACATACACACATATCACACTTCACAGAATCTCCAAATCTTAGCAAAACCTTGTCTCCAATGATCTCACGTAGAGAGTGGATAACAACATTGATGTATGTTACTATTCCTACAGGACAAGCTACTACCATTATTCCTACAGCTGAATGAGTTTGGAATCAAAAGGAGGGCAGTGAGAGTTATGTTTAACTTATTGTCAAATTTTTCTTCTAAACATTTTCCAGTAACTTTCAGTTGCAGTACCCACTGTAGTACACACACAAGGAAGGCGACATACTCTGAAAATGCAGCTTATTGACAAAAGAGGATAAAAAATTTAAATAATAGATGCATTGACTTGAGATCAATGCTTGGTTCCTGTTCTCAAGAAAGGTTTAGATATGTGAACAGGATATGTCTGAAATAATCATTATGGCAGAAGGAGAGTCTTTTGACAAGAGGTGTTCCTAAAAAAACATTTCTAAGTTTTTTTTTCATCTTCAGGCAAATCATGAGCATACTCAAATCAGCTTGCTACCAGGACATGCACAGGTTTCCAGTACAGACAAAGACCTACCTCAGAATTATATATTTTCTTCTAAGCAAATGCACAGCTACATTCTATGTGCAAAAGTCCAATTTAATTCCTGAGAGAAGCAACAGTAGGAAAATGCATCAGAAATACATACAAAAGAATAAAATAGAGGCAGCGTGCCACAAATCTCCCAACCTGTGGTGCTTTCCTCAAGGATGGCTCTTGACACCCAGATAGATGCATGGGGATCTACGTATGGAACATCAGCTTTCAACAAAGAAAATAATTTTTTATTTCTCATTCTTGCAGGGAAAAAAATGATCTTGAAAATGCTGAAAAACACAACCAAAAAGGTTAAGATGTGAATAGTTCCAAATGTATTACTTACTAAAAATCAGAGGGTTTTAAAGGCAACGTGATTTTGAGGTGTCAAAGAAGATTTGTTTTAAACAACTTATTCTCAATATAGTACTAGTGATTTTAATAAACATTTCTATTAGAAGAGCTATTTGTTTTGATAGCAATCAAATTGTCCACTCCAGTCACCTTCTTGACAGCTGTTTGCTCTAACACAAGCAGTAGAATGAAATCTGTTCCGTTAAGTCCTTTCTGCATTATAGACACCTCAATCAATTCTGGTGGGAAGAAGCCTCTTTATTTACAGTAGTGCAATGAAAACAGAATTCTAGTCATCAAGCCTATTATTCACTGGATGTTCCTGTAAGTCACATTTCTATAGCGAGTGCATGTTTCAGTGTTCATCATGTTACAGTTCTGCTACTGCAATTCCAGACACAAAACTGATGAGGAAATTTTTCAAAAATTACATGAAATTACATCTTCTCACTTGTGCACATCCACCAGAGGTGAACTGAACTTAACCGAGAGATGTAGACTCAAACTCAATTTTACACATATCTTGGAAAACAGAACCCAATTTAAAAAGAAATTTAATTTTTAATTTTATTCTGGTTAGAAGTACTGTTATCATCTACTTTCCCTGTCTCTTTACTGAAGAGGAGGGATGACAGAAGGTAATAAAGGGAACAACTGATCCCCAGAAGTGGTTCACACATCCAGAGGCATTTTGTGACTCTTAAGTAGCCAGTGTTCAATGCAGGCATTGGGATTTGGCTTCAGTTCCTTCAGCTTAGCTCTAGGAGGACTAATCCCTGCAAGTGTCAGTTTATGGAGGTGTCCTCCCCATCAGCTCCATCCAGCAATTTTTACCATAGAACAGATTGAGGCAGAATTATGCAATAACTGCCAAAGACGTTGACACTCAATAGTTTTTAATCAGTTACACATGTACAAAGAATTGTTTGGATAGAATAAATGTGTCCCATATGGAAGAACACGATGTAATACAACCAACAACATATATGGGAACAAAGAGCACACTGCTGGAGCCAGCTTCAGGGACTGTAGAGGACTGAATACTGCTTACCGGCAAGTGGCTTCCAGTCCCTGTCATGACAAATCTGTGAACAAGCACATAGTTCATCATTAGAAGATATCTCAGCACGATGTCTTCAGAGAGGAAGCCAATTACGAACTCCCCAAGTGGCAGGAGGGCAGCACACTGCCAATATAGACTGCTTCGATCCTGACTACTGTTCCGATGAAAATACAGATGATTTTTCTTGACACAACATAAATAAGATTACAGAAAAAGATTATGTCACAGGTGAATTAGTCCCTCCATGTGACACACTCATGGCCCATCAGACACAGCCTGGAACAATTATGTTCATGTAATGTGCCTCAGTTCAGTATTTCTATCTGAACCCCTGATTTAGCTAATACACTTTCAAAAACAAATTATAGCCAGACGAGACCTTACTGATTATACATGTGCAGATGCTGAAAAGCAATTATTATTCCAGCTGAAGTTGTTATTACTGCAGAAAAATAAAATGTTTCTTCTTGATTTACCTTCTCCTAACGCTGGCACTTGGTAGATCCTAATTACTCATAACCACAATAAAGTTACATTGCCAGCCCTTGAAAGATACTACCATCCTAGGTCATGATGTCTTCCTTCAGAAGGCCTTCAAAAACACACAAGGTGTATAAAAAGATTAGAAGGCAATCTGCAATTGTGCAGTTACCATTGGAAGCATTAGCTCTATCCATAACTATGGTCAGATCACCCTAAAGTAAAAGAGAACTTCTGAAATGCTGTTCTTAATAGGAATCTCAGAAATCCTGCCTGAAAAGTTGCTCTCTGCCCTGTTTGCCAGATCAAGAAGAGAGGAATAAACAAGTCAACAAAAATCCATCATACACAAACTACACAAAGACCTTTTTTCTTTTTTTTTTTTTTTTTTAATATCAGCCAGCAGCAGCATGAGAAGCATACCACCCAGGACATGTACGTATTCAAAGGGCGCTTAACATACCTGTTTCCTTCTCCCCTCTGCTCCCAGAAAACTAAGCTTGGCAGATTTATTATGGCAATTTGACGTATACTGCAACTTCACTAGTGATAGTCTGATCAGTTCAGTTGTGCTCACAAGCAGCCCAGGGCATTCATAGAGAAACTGAAAGTGTGCGTACACCGCTTGTGACTTCTACTTCTCAAAGCTGAAGGCAAATGGAACAAGCGGGCACCCCATGCCCACCCCAGGCACTACCCACACAGCCTGCGCTGCCACTCGTCCTCCTCCAAAGTAACCACGAGTCCCTGGCCGCTGGCTCTGCACTGCCATGCAGAAAGGAACCCGTTCTGCCCGTCCCCTCCACTCAGGCACCTCCTCACCGCCAGCTGAGCGATGCGGATCGAGGGTGTCCGGCTGCGGGAGCGCCAGCGGACGGAGCGGATGGGGAGCGTACAGGAAAGGGGGGGGAAGTGGGAGGGAGACGGGTCAGAGGGGTCTGTCCCGGGAGATGGGTGGGGAGAGTCAGTGGGCGAGCCGGGCTGTGCAGCAACGCCCCTCGCTATAAATGGAGCGGGATGAGGGGGTCGGCCGGGAAGGGAGATCGCGCAGAGCCCAGCAGAGCTCCAGCCCGTCCCATCCCGCTGCCGACTGAGCGCCGTCGTGGCTGAGCCGCTCCCCCGAACCGGGCTCCTCGCCCCGGGGCCGGCCCCTCCGCCGAGCCAGGTAAGGCGCATCCCTCCGCCGGAGCCCACCCGGCTGCGGGGGAAAGAAGGTGCTTGCGGCTTCCGATAGAACATTCCGCTGAATTTATACTTGGTGTAGGTGACGGCTCCGTACAGGACAAAACGCAGAGCCCACGGTGTATATTTATCTTGGAGACAGCTTAGTGTCCCACAGCAGCTCAGCTGCATCCTGTGTGTGAGCTCCGGTGTCTTCTCAACAGTTTGAAGATAAAGCAAAGGCAGCCTTTGGCAGCGGGCACAGCACTCAGAGCAGTGACTCCTCACCACCGCAGCTCTTCCCAGCAGCCTACAAGAGGCAGCCCAGCTATCGCTAGGCAAGGTCTAGAGGAGCACTTGACTTCTTTCTCTTATTGTGCTAAGCCCATGATATAAATTACTTATAAAAAAAAAATCACTGAAAGTAATGCTGATTATCTTTAGACTTTGTGCAAACAATTTATACCCATTAGAAACTAGTATTGGTTTCACCAAAATTCTGTAGAATATGCACTCTGTAACCAGACTTACCCATTTTCTACAGGAGAAAAACTGGGTGGAGGAGGGGGATCTGCAACCAGAGATGTTAGTCAGTAAAAGTTAAAAATACTTCATCTTTTTTTCACCCTTTTTTCCCCCCCACTATTAGCCAGCTTCTAAACTTACCTTGGGCTCTCAAAAATGGAAACTGGAGTAGAGTTTTTCAACATGTTCAGGTGAAATCCTGTAACATATTTACTGTCCGCCTGCTTTTCATGCACTAAGACACTTAAGATGCTGTCACTAATTTACAGGCACACAAGTCTTATATTTTGATCAAATCACCTTGCGTATGAGTAGATATATAAGTCAATAAGATCAGATTACAAGCAGTAAATTTGAATTATGTCCATTTCTATATTTCTGCAAACACATTGGGATGACTAAGACGTATGGCAACAAGCAGCAGCAGGATTCTGGGCAGAGCAGGCTACAGTTCACTGTAAATTTCCATCACTTCCATGAGTAGCAGTACTTGTTTTGAGGTAGCGTGGGACAGGCTACTAATGGGCTCAAAAAATTACAAGCCCTCAAAAGGGATGAGGTTAAAGAAAGATTTTTTATTTTTTTTTCATTTGTTTTGGTTGATGAATTTTTTGGGGAGGGGTGGAAGTGGACGGTGAGAGCGTATGTGTCTTTTTTTCACTTGCACTAACCTGCACCACTAATGTGATTAGACTTTTGCCTGAACAGGAGGATTGAGTATGGCCTGAAGCAGGTAATTAGCACCATGGTGATGTAGAAAGGCTCTTTTAGCTGTTTTACTGTCAGACAAATGCGTCATGACACTGACTACGGTAGGCTATTTCACTTGTTACAGCATCACAGAATCATAGGGGTTGGAAGAGATCACCTAGTCCAACCCCTCTACCAGAGCAGGTTCACTCTAATATTTTAAATTACAGCATCTTTCAAAAATATGAAATGCCTAAAAATAAAAACTTCACTGTGTATTAAGAATTTTAACTATAAGGCTTTCCAGCAGGAATGTGGTATTTCTGTACACCTTTCCTCTCTACAACTTAGCTACATATCAGAGAAAAATCAGTTAGTACTGTAGAGTGTCTCTCTAGTTTATGCTGCTAGACTGAGGAAGCAAAGTGGTGATTAACAGAGGAAAGTTGGAAGGGACCTTTAAAGGTAGTCCTACTCCAACCCCCAGCAGTGAGCAGGGAGTATCCTACCTTCCTGGTTGGAAACAGTACCTTGCTTGGGTTGGAGATGTGCAACCTGCAGCTAGAAGTTCTTGGTTTAAAAGGCAGTAAATACCAGTCTGAAATGCCAGTATCCACTGCACTGCAGAAGTCAGGAGAATGCTGCCTTTTGGTTTAAAATGTCACAACTCTACAACCTGCTTTTTACAGTCCATTTAGAACAAGATGATGCATGATTTGGATTTGTGTTACCTGCTGAATGACTTATTATCTTTAATTGCATTAAATATCCGAAAATGCATCTCAATTCTTTTTGCTATTTCTACCTGAAAACAGAGGTAGATGCAGAACTTTCTAGAATAATTCCATAATTGAAAACATACATAATTGAAACATACATATCTCCATAACTGCAAGGACAGCCTGTGTCAGAGTTAATTCCCATTAAAATGTGTATTTCTGGTAATAGGTACTTGTTGCTTTTCCCTATACTCGTAAGTTTCCTGCACTGTGGTAATTTTATCCTCTGTGTTTGCTGAAGGGCCACATGTACTCCTTTTCTCTGGCACTGCCTATAGTTCCTTACTACAGCTCCAGTAATAAGTATGGTAAATTAAAATTACATAAACTATATACTCTCATTATATTATCCTAGTTTAACTCCTGTTTATACAGAAGTATAATACATTAAAACATTGCTGAAAATATTTTAAGCAGTCACAGTCACAAATTACTCTCATTTGCTCACTACCTCTCTTCTTTTCTCTGGACTTTCTTGAGGTCCAGAAGTTACTAGTGTCACCAGTAGTGTTCACAGTCTCTCTTGTGGCTATTGCTGCCCAAATTTTAGGGCATCTAATCACACTGTGAGAAGCATCCAGTTGTTTCCAAGTGGTTGGTATATATCTCTGTTCCCCACACTTCAAGTCTCCTTTTCTGCCTTGGTGAGTTCATAGAAGGTCACATTCTCTCTTGAGTTACACAGAGAACATAGATATTTATGCATTATTTTAGTTAAATGCTATGTCTGACTCACATTACATGGTTATCTTGTGCTTTTTATAGCGCAATGTAATGTTTATCTTCCAGGAGACTCTTAAATAAGAGGAGAAATAGACTAAAATTTAATTTGGATATGTTATACCTAAAACTGAGTTGGGTAAACAGGTTATCAAGATTCATCAGCATATGACTAGCTCTACTCAGGCAGTATATTAGATGTGCCAAAGAAAGTAGCTAAATGGCTAAATTAGGAGAACGGGAGTGGGAAACAAAGCAAAATAAACCCCTTGCCTATTTGTGATGAGAATGCTGGCAACCCAACAGCATGTTTCCTCTGGCACCCAAAGTACTAATGTGAAGAGAGGTCTGAGAGTTTAAACAAAATCATAGGGGTTGGAAGCATAGCTATAATGATGAGAACTTCAGCAGTTAAGGGAAACAGCACAAACTGAGTGAAAGAAACTACTTATTTGACAGGGAATAGGATCAGACCTGTCCCAACAAATGATAGAACAAAGAAGGAAGTAAAATGAACAGTAGCCTCACAGCTGATCTAGATTGCACTGTTAGTTAGGGAGTAGTTACACGTCAGATCCCTTGCAAATTCTTAGATCCATTGATTTTAAAACATTATACTTCTCCCTTCTGAAGAAAGATGATTTCAGAATTGTTTCAGAGTTAACGAGCTTGGTATTACAGCTGTAAGGACTGGCTCAGGATACAGTCTGGCCATTACAGGCCAGGTGGTATTCTTGTACTGTAAGCTCTATTGCACATACAGCTAAATCTCTAGCCTTTGGGTACTCTTGCTTCAGTTTTTAGCCTTATCTAGCTTACTTGCTGATATTTGTGCCTCATGCGCTCAGTTGTGCAACAATCTGATCAGAAGCACAGCAATGCCGTGATTGTTTCTACTATACGTTCCCCTCAAATATTGATTAAACACTTCGCAGTTTTCTTGGATAGCAATTCTGATTTTTGGACAGTTTGTCCTAAGAGAGACTATGGTATTTGTAAGAAGTTAGCCTCTGCATTTTTAACATCAGGTTTGAGGACCTAGATAAGAAAAAAATGCAGGGAACCACAAAGAGAAATTTTTCAAAATCTCGTAGAATTCTGAAGGAAAAAAAGGAAAAAGCAGATCATTTACTTATAAAGAGAGGGGAAGTGGAAGGAAGACTAATTTTAACTTTTCACTACTGTAGGGTTAGTTTCCACCACACTGACAGGGATAAACAAGTTGCTATTGCTGAGAATTGAACCCCAGCTCCTTATCAAGACAGGATGCCTACAGGTTCTACTCTAGAACTGTGCTACTGTTTTCCAGGTGATTAAGAAAACTGTTCTGGAATTAAAGTTTTATGCAAATTTAAAATTTTGGGATATACGCACCAAGTGAGTTCAAATAAATTGCAGAGTTTTGAGTATGTGGCAACGTAATTTACTCAGAGGTTTAAGGTATATAGCCCTCTTGCATGAGGCTCAAATGCTGCAGCCTGAAGATCAGAAAGAAAACAGCTCTGCTGGAGCCTTATATACAGCTGCTATTGCACAGAAAGTTATTAATCACAGTATTTTCTGTCTCCTCCTTCTGGTCTTAAAAACCCTGCAGTGAGAAGCAAGCCTTTTGCTAACTGCAATATTTCTTTTAGTTCCTTTTCCAACAACAAATTTGTCTCTCCAGATCACTTTCACCAATAGACAGCTACCATTCTTGAAGCACTCTGCATGTTCTGTACCATGTTCTAAAGCTTATCCTTTGTCAAAAAAAAAATTTTTAACAAAATTGACAGATGTACTTGAGAAGACTCTGTCATTTTTGAACATTTTAGGGAACTTAACCAATCAGGCAAACAAGGGAAGTTATGATATTTATTCTTGATTTATTTATTTTTTCAAGTGAGAAGAAGTTATCTTGACTCTTAAGTCCTGACAGCTGTGCTTGTTTGAGACAAAGCACGTAGGGAATAGAATGGCTAGTCTAATCATTTATGGCCTTCTCTTCAGATAAATGATGGATTATACTAAAATTACCTTGAGCTTTCAAGTGAATTGCAACTAAGGGTAGGAAAATATCATGTTCCAAATAGCATGCTGTTAGTATTCTCTGTTGCACCATCATCTGAAAGAACTACAGATTTGGGGCTGTCAGGTGTCTTTTACAATTTTCATTCCATTTGGGTTTTGTTTGATAGCAAAACCATCCAGGTATCAGCTATATAACAACGTTAGCTAGAATGCTTGGTAACTATTTGTGGTGTTTATCTCCTTTTATTGTAGTTGAGTAGCATTTCTCTTACAGGCACAGAAAATGGGTAATAACTGAAGATGACCTCACAGCAGGAAAGTGAGATCAGATTGGCAATGCATCAGTGAGTGGCGTGATTCAAGACAAGACAAAAAGCAGGCTACAGCAAAAGGTAACTGGCAGTATCTAAAGAAACTGGTACTGAATTTGGGCAAGGTCAATATTTAGACAGTACTTCACTGTTAGAGGTGAAAGCTATAATTAGAGTTACATCCAAAACAAAGAACGATTTAACCATATGTCTAATTTCAGCTAATTTACCTATTCTTTTGTTTACTTCTAAGTCAAACATGTTTGTCAGTTAATGATTGTTGGCTTGTGGCATCTAATAATTGCTAGATGAAGTATAGGAACAGAAATAGAAAATAAACCAGCACTCCTCAAGTCCCCTCAGTTTTCTGAAAACTGAGAAGGATATGCTGAGTTCTGTACCTCAGCACTTCTAGCTCAGAGGAATCCATGCAAATACTAAAACATTCCAGAAAACCACTGAACAGCTGTACTTTTATGTTGGGGGGCTTACGCAAGGGAGAAAAATGCACTAGTTGACTTTCCTAAAAAATGTTTTGTTGGCAGTTATCTTTCATTTAACCCTGCTTTAGTATCATCACAGCCTGGCCAGACCCTTTGCTTGAAGCACATAGCACATAATGTACAAATATGCAGCCTGAACTCGTTTATTGAGGAAATATGCATCCCATCCCAATCTAAGTTTACAGGATGTATGGCGCCTTTTAGTCTTTTTTTTTTCTTTATAAACTCATACTGACTTCCATCTTTTCTCCTTTCTTCACTCATTCCTGCTACCCAAGCCTATAAGTTTATACAACTTTCATTCAACACCCCCATTGAGGTACATGGGGTCCAAGAGTTAGTCTGCTACCACTCAATTTCTGGCAGTTATTTAGGTTTTGCTCCCTCCCCAGGTTCTTTACTTAACGTACAAAAAGAAGAAATGGAAAGCATGGGGCAGGAATCAACGTTTGTTCTCAAAATGGGACTGTTAGATATCTGTCTTTATTGTTTTCCTGTTATTAGCAGCTTACCATAATACGATTCAGTTTTTCTTTTTCTCAAATCAGACTTTATTTCAGAGAAAAGATATTATTTTAATTACATGCTTCCTATAAAGCACTCGAAAGGAAATGGTTAAAAAATATTTTTTCTTGAAATACATTTTATAATGCTGTTCCACATTCTTAAACATACCATCAAAAAAATTCATACCAGTATAGGACAGCCACACATCCAAGCACTTGCTCAGCTCAATTGGTAATTTTCCTAGCACTGAACTAAAGCTCATGTGGCTTTATTTTGTATTTACTCACGTGGCTTTTTGGAGGGTACGGCATAACACTTTCCTGTGCAGTTATGTTTACTTGAGAACCAAGACTGCACTTTATTGAGGATGCACTGATTCACAACATCACATCTAAGCTCACACCCTGGCTTTAACAGCCGCCTTTGTTCTGCTACCTCTGTTGCTGGTGCTCAGTACCCACAAAAAACTTCTAAGAGCCAGGACCAGCAAAGACTGCTCACTAAAGAATTCAATTTTCAAAATAGAGCAATAATTTTTACTTTTAAAAAAACAGGAAACAAGCTGTACAAAATTGGCAGAACATCTATTTTAGTATTGTTCTATTAAGTGTGCTGCCTTCCAGACAAAGCACTGGGAATTACAGTATCTTTTTTTCCTCATGGGTGATAATACCCTTCACACTGACATGTATTAAAGCATCTGTATTTGACCCTTCACTCTCTCTGATTAACTCCTTAGCAACTCACTAGTCCAACTGACTTGTACAAAAATCACAGATATTTTGCTTGTCTTGATGTTTGGCTACTCTGATTTTCTTCTAGACCTCATAAGGATCTGCCCTTAACAGAGTTTTGTGCAAGTGAAAGCACTATTGGGCTTCTATATCCTCCGTGTTTTACTTAGTAGCAGTTAAAATGATACTAACTTCTCTTGGGTTTAGCCACATTACCATTTTAAAAGATTTTAATTTTTTTTTTTGCTCTGAATAAACTCTTGTACTTTACCAGTTAATCATACTGTTTTCTTTCCTTTCTGCCTTTGGTTCCCTTTTTCTGACCCTAATGAGGTATTCGTTAAGAAGCCTCCATGCTGATCCTTTGCTTTTAATCTTTTAACTTTTCCCTCCAGGCTGTTCCTAACATTCTCATTTAAGGAAGAAAATCCTTTTCCGAGGCATATTGCAATTGTGTGATATTTTCCCACTGTAAGGATATCTAAATTAATTGTATGAAAGAGAAGTAATCAAGTGTCTCAATCATACGCAGTGAGCCAAATCCTATTATGTATTTCTGAATTATGACCCATGAAAGGCAAAGCTTCCTCTGAACAAAGCTGTTGAAATCTAATGGCCATTTCCTTGCCCAGAAATCCACAATACACTTTCTTTCACTTGTCCAGTAGGACAATCATTACTTTTTCAGCATGAAGTCAAAAGGAGTGTTCCACATGAAGTTTGTTTTCCCCAGAGCCGTAACACTTTGACCAGCAGGAAGTTATGCGGAAATCACTAGCCATGATATTGGAAACACAGGGATAAAACTTCCACATTAATTGGTTTAGTTAACATGACAGATACTTCAGTGATATCTATATGTCTACGTTCACATAGACATACTGCATTTGTATGTATGTTTGTTTTAATTCTTAATGTTTCAATTACTCAAAACAAAAGCTTCTATCAGTTGCTAACCACATTGGTGATAGGTAAGAAACAGATGTGGGATGTTAGAGGATTTTAGAGAGGGGAAAGTCCTTCTAGATAACAATTTGCTATATGAAATACTCTCAGCCATCTTGATTAATTTCCATCAGATTAGAAATTAGAATACCTGTTTGACATAAGTCTCTCCATTTCTGGAGTAGAAGCAGAGAGTTTTAAGTGTTTCTTTTCTCTCCCACTTTTTGACAGATTAGCAATGTGCAAAGCAATACAATTATTTTCATCTGCAACAATGCATTTCTAAAGGCTGTCATACATTAATTTAGATTTGCCTTACATGTTTATAGAGGGGGAAAGAAGTAAAAATAAGCAGCACACACTGCAGAAGGGATTGTGTATTAAGCTTGTGGCCCTCTCAGGTGTATCACTGCTCCACATTGGTGATTTAGTTTAATGGCAGGAAAATGTCTTTCTGAGGACTGACATGCGAGTAAGGTCTCACACACATCATAATGTTCCAGTAAGTGTTAAAAATGTTGCTGATTTGCTGCATGACTTTGGGCAGATTTACATATGTAAGCTCACTTGTAGCACCTTTCTTACTGTTCTACAAGAAAGTACAGGAAGGCAGTTCCTTGTACCAGAAAAGTAGAAGTAATGTTATCTTGCAGAGTTCATTGCTCATCATGTTGTTATTACCTCACTTTTAACTATGGGCAGTTGTTCAGAAACTTAAATTAGGTACATAGTGTTAACTTTTGCCTCTGCATCTTGTAGCTTGGCAGAAGAGTACGTGACTGGGGGAGAGTAGGCAAGTGACACAGTGGTCCCTGAATAAACTAATCTACCTGGACAAAGCAAAGAAGCCTTTATTTGGACTAACCTGAAATTCCACAAAGAAGTCCTGTCACCTTCCATTTTTGTCTACAAAGTTAACTGCATCCCCTGGTCTTCCGCCTGCAAACACCTTTGCCTAGAGGAAGTAACAGAAACCTAATTAAAACATCACTTTCCATAGTTTTATACTAGTAACACCACTGATTTTGAGTTGCAACTTTCATGGTAAAGCTGTAAAAAAGAAAAAAGAGAAAAAAAAAAGGCCAAAGAGCTTGCACCTAGATCCAGAAAAATCCTTTTCTCCCCAAGGTAGGTGATTTACATAATGAGGAAACAGTTGTGGCTTTGACCTTTCCATTTTCTATTGTGATCTCTGCCAGTGACAAAGTATTCTGACAGTGATTGCGTATTGCTGTGGGCATGGCACTTATGCATTAACCATTTTAGAACACTATCATTTCTAATTTAGATGCATGAAATCCCATTCTCTGCTAAATTATCAGCTGTCGCTAATATAACTGAGAGTCTGAATTTATGCAAATTTTACCTGCTTTTACCCATAGGCTGGTCAGAATATACTCCATATCTGGACTTTCGCAGAGTAGATTGTAATAACCCACTTACAACCTGTTCTAATTTAGCTATACTGATTTTTTTTTTAATATTTCTTTTTCTGCATCCCTATGGTAATACTTATTTTCCATCCTCTAATGACACATACCATTTTATTATTTTAACATCCTTAACAATTTGAGAGACATTTTATCCTTTACCACACTTTTTTCCGTTACAGACTAAAAAGCAGAAGAGGCTCGATTTTCATGACATACTACATTTCATGTCACACACATTACATTGTAGTACAGCTACCCATAATAAACTGAAGGATATAATCATTTACCTTTGTCATTGACTCATCTCATCTAGGATTGTGGAGACTCTTCATCATGGGAGGAAGTGAACTGTGTACCTGTTGCTTCCTCACAGATGCCTGTGGGAGTAGCACCATGCCCCCACAGAAAACGAATGTGGTTTAGAAATTGCTGTGGTCAATAATCGTGTTAAGTGATGCACATTTCTGATATTTTAGGCTTCAAACTGAAATACAACAACATGTTAGAGTTTATATGCTGCAAAAACTGTGAGGTAGAGCCAATATATGTGTGTGTCCTTTCATGTCCTGGGTTCAATAACAGAATAAAAAGTTTGTGAGGAAGGAATCTCCATGAGACACTAATATTTTGGGGATCAGGTCTACAAGCCATAGTCTGCATGAGTACCTGTTACTATCAAGGACCCAGAACATTACTTCCACCATAACTGTGATCAAAGAAAAAATCCCAGAATGTAAATAATGAACTCTAAAGCAGCAAAGATCTTGTTTGTCTCCCAAAAGAAAGATCTGTGTAGCACTCCTGAGGTCACTAACCTCTCATGCCTTTCTAACTATAAAAAGAATTATAATTATAAAAATAATTTCCACATGCTGTGAATTTATATTGTTTGTTTCAACAAAGGATGGGCTAACTCTTCCTTTCCTACCAGCACTGGTGCAGCTGATTCATTAAAACATTTTTGTATGGACTCCTTAGCAAAGCCCAGCATCTTTCCTTTGCAGACAGAAACATTCTGGATTAGTATCTTCCATATTGCCCATGCCCTTAATATTGTGCTGCTTTAAAAAGTCACTGTTCACATAACACCAAAAGAGCAACAATCTACACAAGATATTTCCAGCATCTGCCTGATCTTGTCAGGAGTGGTTGCAGCATCCCCTCCAGTTGGGGCAAATTTGGCTGACTTTCAGAAGCTTTGTAGAAACCATGTGGTAACTATGTGCTTTTCTTAGTTAGCAAAACCAACTTACTTCTTACAACAGTCTGTGCCTTTTGCAACAGCACTGTAAAACATCATCCTTTCATGTGTTTTAGATAAC
The DNA here is from genome assembly GCA_013400375.1 of Thinocorus orbignyianus. NCBI lineage: Eukaryota > Metazoa > Chordata > Aves > Ciconiiformes > Thinocoridae > Thinocorus > Thinocorus orbignyianus. Next base: position 324,972 of record VXBW01008316.1, on the reverse strand, counting down.
AGAAATGCATAGTTTCTGCTACAGAATCTTTGATATTTGGAGGCTCCACGCTTTTATGTTTTCAAGAAGCTGTAAAGATAAAAAACTCACAGTGGGAACAATGTTCCATCAAAAGACCAGCTATGACATTGCTACAAGGCAAGTTTCTTGATGCTTCTGTGAAGCTAGAGAAAGAGCAAGTGGCTGAAGTACAGACAAGTCAGCTGGTTCAGTCACAAAAGTAGACCATGCCAGTAAGAAGTCTAGAAAACTTGCCTTTCCTTGAGTGCTGGAGATGATCTCATTTTGATAGTCATATTGACAACTTTTCAACAGTTTTGAATTTCAAAATGGGCGTAAAACCCTAGAGATCCTTAGTTCCACAGAGGATCTTTACATGCAAATACTGTTTCTTCCTGTCAGTGCTAGTTCTAGACTCCGGAATTCTTGGCACTTTTGGAATTTCCCAGTTGCATCTGGAGCCGAAACTATTGTCTTTATAAATTCAGATATCATTAAAAACCAGCAAAGCAACAAGCTAATTGCCCAGATGTTGCTCAGAGCATCTTCTCTTCCTTGAACAGCAGTAAAAGAGAAAGGCTCTGTCTTGCATTCACCCCAAAAGACCGCTTTCCAGGTGTTACCTACTTTTTACTGAACCAGTGAAATAATTGACTGAGAAGATCTGAACAGTGAAACTAACATCTCTTTCAGTGTTCGATGCACAAAGGCAGTCACTCCAGCAAAAAATAAGAATGACCAATGATACTCAAAACAGCACAGAAAATGTCTTCTAACCCCTTAGTAAGCTCTGCGGGCTTGAACTCACAGTAATATAACACAGAAGCTGGGAATATAACTTCAAGAAGCTAGGAAGGAAGAACAGCTATTGTTATTGCTATTTTCATGTAGTTATGGAGGCACCTATAAATATCAGTGAAGAAAACCACATAACCTTAAAGACAGATTAATAGATATATGAAATAGCCAGTAAATCAAACTGCAATTTTATGTATGATCTGAAAGGAGCTAAGATACCTCGCACATTGTATCTGATCTCTGCTTTGGGAGAAGAGGGCATTATAACGGCTTTCAGCAGTGCTTTTTATTTCAGTGGGTTTTTTTCTCCCTTGCCTCTCCACAACCTTTTTAATAGAAGGCTGAAATATAGATCTGGATCAAGCTCAGAATTAATGTAAATTCCCTTACTTCTCAGTTGCAGAAGTTCGCACTAGAAACTTATTGTTCATTCCATATGGAAATAACGGTGGCAGTAGAAATTTTAGGCATGTGGTTAGGTATGCAGAAATGACGTTTGTGTATGACGTGAAGTGCTGTGAAATTAAAAAAATAAAACACCAAAATTTAAAACTTCTTATTCCCTGGAATTAAGGTTTGGAATAGAAACTTGAAATTTGTCAGATGATTTCACTCCCATTTAGCAAACCTGATTTTGATTTCTGTCTTTTATTAAAAGTGATCACATGGGGCACACTATATTTTATACAGGCAATTCCAGCTGCAATAAAGAAAATGTGTTAATCCATTTGTTTACTATCACTCAGAGAAAGTAACCGTGCAGCACGTAACCTTTCACAGCTCAAACTAAGCTCATTTTTATTCTTTCTGGGAATTAATGGCTTATTTCTTGTTAACTATTGACTCTTTGGGGTATTTGAAATACCCAAAAGATACCATGTAATCAAGCATCAGATCTGAAGCTATAAACATGCATTAAGCTGAGTATTCATAATAAAACAGTACTTTATGTTGTGTTGCCCTTTGAGTATCTTTTTGTGTCATTGCTGAAAACCCTAGAAATGCTAGTCCTATGTCTATCTGAAACAGATATATTTTTTCTTTCCTGGCACCTATTGTGCCGTAAATGGCATCGTTAGCAATACAAGGAGATGGCATGTCCCTGATAAGCAGACTGTAGGTTAACCTGCTGATTATTGATCATTTTTATGTCCTAGGAGGACATCAATCTTCTCTTTGGGTAAAGTTCATGGCTAGAACTGAGGTGCAAAAATCCATGCTGGACTGATGATGATGCACTCATTTCAAAGTCTTAATGTGTCTAAGTGACTTTAGCCTCTTTTAGAAAAAGAGACAATTCTTTACCCTGTAAAGGGTAAACAAGAAGAGTGTCTGCCTCCTGCTATAACAATTCATTTTTCATATTTAAAATCTAATTCAGCTATAGGTTTAATAACCTAGAGAAGGAAAAGACGACCTTCAGCCCTGTCAAGGCAGAGCAACTGAGGTGACTGGGACAAGGGGATGTTACATGAGGGTATCACACGGAGATTTACCTTTCAGGCATGATTTTTTTTATTTTTTTTTTCCAAAATTTAGCCTTTTGATGTTTAGTTTCAGAAGTACTGAACTAGAACTAATGAGCTGGAATTATATTTTATTTTGGTTATTTAATTATCTTTTCAGTTTTAAATTATAGCTGTGAGGATAATTTTATAGTCACATCTGATATCTAATACTCAAGACATTTTAAACACCAGACAGTTTGCAACAGGTTCTTGCAGCCTTGGTCAAAGAAAGAACACAGAGATTACTCTGATGGATAAACATGAAAGAAAGAAACCAGAAAGTTATGTGGAAAATCTAAGGTATCTGGAGTATTGGGTATGCCGCCAAGCCATAATCAGTGATTTCTAAAAACACCACTTCACTGACTTTGCCCAGGAGATTAGATAGATGTGTTGCACGTTGAAAATGGTGAATCCTTCAGCGGTTTTGAGCCCAGTTACACATTTTTTGAGCCCAAGAATGTGCTTCCGCACCTTAACAACAGAGGAAATGGAAGTCATGTGTGTGTCTAGAGGAAAAGGTCCCAGAAAACAATGTTGAGATTTAAACCTAAACCTAGGGGATCTGAAAAATGAAACCTATAGACTGAAATACTGAAACTTACTCTCAACTGAAAGACTTTTGACTAACCGTAACAAGTGCTTAACTGATCAGTCAGCAAGTTTTGCATGAAAAACCCACTAATCATTGCCATGCTAGCACTCACTAAACTATTAAGTTCTAGTGAGGTTGAGAAACACTAGTGAAGGTGAGAAATTCTTCCTTGGCACTAACATCTGTGAGTAAATTTTATAGTAACATGTATACCAGGATTTCCCAACTTCTGGGGAAGAAAGGAAACCCAAACCAAACCCCACATACACGAGGAGGGAATTGATAAGAGGTAACTTTAGCCAAAGAGCTAAGTAGCATGAAGAAATATTTCCAGTGGTTCTGGACTCTGTAAGTACTGCAACAGTATATGCAAAAAATAGTGCAAGCTTTCACTGCTCCTGCTAGAATTCTATCCATGACATTGTTATGCTGTAGGCTGTTAAAAAGAGCATGCAGAAAATGTCACATACAACACTGTAGTAATTTTAAGCATTTAATGTCCCAAAAGAGTACTTTAAAGATTTTATTCATCATTCCACAACCCCCAAGATTATAATCTTAGAGGTGGCCTTTCGCTTATGCCAATTTTTGCCATATCCATTCCTGATGCAAAATCCTCTAGTGTGCAAATGAAAGATTGTTTTTCTTTATACTGTGTTGTATATCTAGCCAACTGCTGGTTTCCTATATCTAAATATCACTTCTATTCCCTCTAAATGTTTCTATTTTTAGCAGCTTCAAAATATAAATCTCGTATGTTGCCCAAACATCCCTTAAGTGCATAGGGATACACTGACACTGTATAACCCATTTAACAAATATAGCACAAAACCTGACTATTTTTACTTACCTGGGATGAGACAATATAGTTAGTATCAATTTTATTTTGTTCTGCTTTGCTCATCTACTAGTTTCCATACAATAAATGTCACACCGTTACACTAGCAACCTTTCTTCTCAGTCTGGATTGAAAGCTGTTTACTTACTCCCACTAAAAAACTATTTAGGCAAATAATTCAAAACATCATCATACACTGACTGTTGAAAGGATAGTGACAAACCCAGGTGTATTAGTAAAAGGGGGGAGGGAGACTAAAAAGTATTAAAGATGCTTACATTTTAAAACTGTTAAATTGTTTGCAATTCATGAAATACGTACAGCACTTGAGGTCTAAAAATCACTATTTGCATAACAAAAATTGTGTAGGCTCATGCTGCCTTTTAATTAAAAAAAAAAAAAAAGATTAGTTCTGAAGTGGCATTTTCAGCCATAAAAATATCTTTCTCCAAAAAGGAAAAATACACATTAGAGTCAATTAGCTTAGAATTACTTTCAAGAATACTCCTTGGCTGATACTTGGAAAGAGTTGTATGAGTTAGTTTTAAAATAATCTTTTAATCTAATGAATAGATGCCACTAATTTGCCGTCTGCATTTTTAAAGTAAACTGTACTTTTAGTCTCTCTTTAAAAATATTATTAATTTGGCTCAAAAACCTTAGAGAATTTAAGCTGCATATGTCTTTGAAAAAATAAAATATCATGAACTTTTTCCATGGCTTACAAGTGCAACAGTTGATCTGAAGGTCAGCAAAACCAGAGACATACTAGAATAAAGGAAGTTAGACATAAGCTAGTAAATAGTAAAATAATTAACTTTGGTACATTATGCTTAACATAAACATAAGCATTGAATGATATATATTTTGTTTTTTGCTTGTTGTCTTTTGCTTTGTGTTTTTTATCTTAAAGAATCTTGAAAGAAGAAGGTATTTTGAAAAATAATGACGCTTGAATATAAAATAAAATGATTCTTTTATTTTAGAATAGGAAATACAGACCTCTAGTGGTCAAAATATGTATTAGTTTAACTTCAAAGGGATTTAAATGTCTCTATGCTTAAATGTGTTGCTTTCCTTTTCCTGTACGTTTCCCCTCTCAATCATTAAAAAAAATAATTTATAAATCACACAACACACCCAATTCCACTGTTCAGTCATTCCACAAGCATTGATTTTTCCCAGAGGAGAAAGTACTTTCATCTGCCCTTTTCTCACATAAATTTTATGACTGAAACTGAGTACAGTTGAAAAACACTTGAGAAGTGAATGGAAAATTAATGAGAGTTGTCTACAAAAACAAACAGAAGAAATATGTTCATTCTTTTCAGAATAAACTATGAAGCCATCCTGCAGAAGGACAGACCCTTTTGAAGTACACTGAAGGAAAGAAATGCATAGAAGTTCTCACAGAGAAGGTCAGAGTACATAAACAGTTCACATTTACAAGGTAGAAATAACTGGCCCTCTGCTAGCACAAAATAAGTAATAAGCAATTTAGTCTTTTGATGTAACAGAAGAACCAGATCCTAGAAAGATCATGGGCAGTTTACTTTCCAGCTATATAGAACTAGCACAAATGAAGACAGACCAGCTTCAGCTCTTACAAGGGGATTAATTAGAATGCACTCATGGGTCATGGGTTAGAGAATTAAAGAAATAACTACTTTATTCTAAAAAGGCAACCACCACAAAATTAACAGCAATTTCAACAGACTGGCAGTTGCTTTATAGAAGACTGAAGAGGAGGACAGCTACTAAAACAAAAATGCCCAGGCCAGTACAAAGTCCTCCAAATTCTGTTTGTTCTGATGACAGACCACCTCCCGATCCAAAATTGCAAAAGGAACAGCCAACTTCACAGGTACTAGTACAGATCTTTTAAAGGTTGCTTTCTGTTCTTGGTGATCATCAACTGAGGTACAGACAGTGTTCTGCTTCTGTATTGCCTATTGCAGTTCCATTTCAAGAATATTTTGATTTATCGTCGTTTCCCATGAAGTCAGACACTGACGTCTATGGAAGATAGTGGCAGTGATGACAGACCTATGGACACTGCAAGGCCACAACAGTTTGAATTATGAGCCTTTATTTGCCCCAGTGTTAGGATTTTTCTCACCCTCCTCAGTTTCACCTATCAGCTCTGGACTAAAAATACTTAGGAAAGCTGTGAGTGGAGAATAATGACTGTTAGGAGGAGTGGAAGAAAGAAAGAGGTAAATTTATGGCTTCACAGTCAGGAACACCAGGAAAGCAAGGAAGAGGCTGAAGTAGGCACGTGAAATAGAAGAAACTATATTCATTAAGGCAATGAGGATAAAGGAGGTTGTTCTGCTGGACAGGGGGAAAAAGTCAAAAATCAGTGAAATAAAGCATTTGGAAACTGTCATTGGTTTCTCAGAAATTAGAAAAAGAAGAAAGAATTAACTGGGAAAGGGCAGGGAATAAACTCTCAAGATAAAGGGGAAAAGCTTATACCACCAAAAAGAAGTAGACGTAGCAAATACATAGAACGTATTGGTCCAAACATTTTTTAGCCTATCTTCTCCCTGTGCAATAATTTTATATAAAAATAGAATGCATCATCCTTTTAAATATAGAAAAATCTTCTCATTTGTAAGAAAAGAAAGTCTACCTACTATCAGAAGAATAAAACCAAACAAAACACCTCATATTACCTAATGGTAAGGTGGCTAATCAGTGGCAGGGTTGGCCAGCCTGAGTTTATTTAGTCTTTGTCAAAGCAAATACCAAAACCACATTTTTGTTTAAAAATCTGACTTGTGACATCTGCTTACCTATTTATAGATGACAAAGCTCTCACAGAAAGCCACAGTCAGTGATATCTTATCTTTTGGTAGACAAAGTGCTGTTTACCTTGCCTGGGCTCAGCATTCCTTCTTGTTCCCACAGGCAGCTTAATTAGGATGCACATTCACCCAACAGAAGCAATGAATGGAGCGGTAAATAATGGTAGAGCAGTCTGAAGCATTTAATTATCAGTGACTTATTACAATCATTGTAATTAAAAAAGATAAAAGGTCGAGCAGGACAGTAACATACAACAGGGGTTTGCTGCTCACCAGATAATTTACTTTGAGATTGATGTTGCCACACCAGTCTCATCAATTCAATCCTCTTAGAAAAAGTTCCTTTTGTATCAGCCTTAAAATGATCTGATTATCATTATGTTAACTCAGGTCATTTGAGACGCTTTAAATGGAATTACCAATATGCACAATTTCAGTACAGTTAACTGGCCAGTGGTTTAATCTGCGCTGATGAATTCTGACAGCATAAAGCTCTACCAGCCATCTATTTCTGTTTTTAAGCAGAAAGTTTTCCTTGTGCTCTAACATTACAGATGTGCTCAAGGCAGCAGATCTACCTAAGGTTAGCTCTGTGAAACTAAGATTTCCAGGAAATTTAAAAATTTGGTTTGAGGTTACTGGCCGTTACCTTCCTCGGTGTGCTTCAAATACAAGACTCTTATGAGGTTCATTCTCACAGCAACATTCAAACTGCTTTCAGATGCACATACAGCAAACCATATCTATTTACCCAAAAGGAACCATATCGTGTATTTCTACTTCCTTTTCATTTACTTAAAATATTTATTATTTGATTTATTGATTTTTTTAATTTTATTGATTGATTATAATTAGTATAATTTAAAACTGACAACATACCAAACACATCCTTTGCATAATTCCACGAACTTCACTGTCACACCAACACCTTTAATATTCCAGAAGGGTTAGTCCTGTACAGATAAATTGAAATATTNATTCGATACCTTAAAGCACCAGACACAAGTTTCCCAACTCTATTTTTTCTTTATTTTAACACATTAATGAAAATGTAATATAATAATTACTACACTTTCTTGAAAGTACATGTGCTATTAATTACATCAACTAAAGTTTCTACTGAAGCTTTGAAAAAATGTACATGGAAAAGTACAGGCCACTGTGTAGACAGAAAAGCGAAGTTGCAAGTTAAAGAACAAAACGCACTACACTGAAGGCGTTGCTGAAGTGACCGTGAGAAAGCTGCCTTACCATCTACTGCTGCACAGAAACAATCCATTGAAGGGGGAATATTCACTATCAGCTACATTTGCCTTCACCACTCAATCTGCCTGTTAGCACACAGAGCAGGATACACTTGCCAAATAATACCATGAATTGCTTAATCTGGTCATGGAGGCAAATCTGAACTTAACTGGGCCCTGATCTACTTTACTGCAAGTCTGCTTTACTTGCAGTGCTGATTTGCTTAGCAGAGGGTCTCTTACTGCTAAGTTATGGGCTGTAATCTCGGGTGGGTATATAAATCAGCAAAAACTGTGATAACAAATAGATCACATAGAACCAGCATGTAGCTGGGATGGGGCAAATATTGCCAGACCTTGATGTTGCAGAACCTATCAGTTATTGTCAAAACTCCTTGGGCACTTTCACAACCAAAGGATAAGAAGATTTATTCTTGAAATCTTTTTATTGTGGTTCTCTGTCCTATGGACAGCCTGACCTTCCACAGAGCCAAATGCTAAGTATTCTAGATTTGGCACAGTCTGAAAGCCAGGAAGCTTTGCTCAGGATGAATTACAGTGCTACACCTGACCAAGATGATATGCATTTCTGTCAATCACATTTACTTGATTTTTTAAATTGCTTAAACATGGCAAAAGTAGCTGATGTCATTTTGGGGCATGTGCACCAACTGAGGCAACAAGACTAATTCAGAGAACAAACTGAAGAGATTGGGAGGTGTCACACAGCTTGACAAGGGATTTACTAGTTGCATTTAACTAGATATTCCAAACTTGACAAAATTATTGAGACCCTAAATCTTGATATTATCCTGCTAGCTTTATGGAAATGAATCTGTTTATTATCGCAAACATAACAGAACATGAGCCAAGACTGAGAAATATTAAGTCTTTTAAAAACTAGTGAATTGAGAGTCAAAGGGTGACTGTGCTCACAGATGCTGTCTGCAACCCATATTCTGGGTTCAGTTCCTGATCGAGCTTCAGATTCGTGCAGGCTTTGCCAAGCAAGAAGTGTGCCTCACTTCCCTATTAAAAAGGCGGTCCATTTGCAATAAGGTTTGTCTCCCTACAAGAATACATCTAATACTTTAACAGAGTAGTATTCTGTATTTAACAGGAACATCAGTGCTGAACAACGCAAATAATGAGCAACCAGCTCCATAACAGCATAGCCTGTATTTCTCTAATGACAGGCGTCTTACCTTTCTGAGTGCATCTGTCTTGCTCAGGGTCCTAGGATGTGTATATTTGTCTCTATAAAAGGCACTTCAATTTATAAGGATTTTTGTTTGTTGTGAGGGTTTTTTTTAAAGCAAATGTATTTCACTTAATCTTTGTTTGAGGCAACACAACTTGGGTTTAGCTGACAGCTGCCAGGATCCTGCAAGATACTAGTAAACACTATTCTGCAATAACAACTGTCAATTTTTTAGTTGGTTTTTTTTTGTTTTTTTTTTTTTTTCTTTAATATCTGCTGGTTTTGAGGGAAGACTATCTATTTGTAGGCTCTGGGAAACATTTAGTATCGAAGTCACTTACCTCATATGACCTGCTTCCTAAAGTCATAAGTCCTCAGTAAGGATATAATTCTTGCAGAACACACAAACCCTGGCAAGCCAAATAGTGCCCTGTAAAGAAAATTTCATCCAATTTACATACAATAAATACAGTCCAGAAATATTTTCCAGACACTATCAGTACATCTTCAATTCTAGGACACATAAGTTTTATCAGTAATTGAAAAGGTAATATGAATTGCCATGCCCCCCTGCACCTTTCTTAAACTGTTTCTACAGTATTAATGTTCAACAAATACGCATGTCTGAATTTCCACAATTTTGGGGGTTTTTACCCCTCATTAGTAGTTAAATACCACAGATACAAACTGGATGGGGAACTAGGTAGCTTCTGAACATTTAAGGTATTTATGGTACAACAGAACACCAGGTTGTGTGAGCATCTTCATCTTTCTCTGTGATGTCAAAATTGTCTTGAATCAAGTATGATATATATAAAAAAAAAAAGTATAGTGATTCATGTCAGAGATCAAAATGAGTACCTAAACCAAATTCACTTATTTTCTTAACACATGATATTTCATATTTACAGAATGAACTAGTATTCAGTGTGCTTTAGTGTAGTTTCTGAAATCAATAATTTTGCATGTATTTTCTTCCCATAGATAGGTGATATATCTACGAGTTCAACAGAGTCTTTAGATTATCTGCTTTTTTGAGTGCCTATTATTATTTTTATGACCTATGTTCACTAGCCAGTCTCATTTTAAATTGGAACCTTGTTAACTGAAAGAAGTTTATTTATGTTTAAAAGAATCTAGCAATGTTCAGCCAACTCTTAACATTCTTACCTCTTTTTCCTGTTTTTCCATTAAAATGGAAATTGGTTGAGAAAACACTTGAAGATGGCTTATTTTTAAACTTAAAGACGTTTTGTTAGACACAAAAACTTGACATTTAATTGAAAAATTTAAAAATTAAATCCCTATCAAGAATAGTATTTTTCCCTTCTTTTTCCCTTCTAGGCGTGAACTTCATATTTTCTCTCTGAAACAAGGTTACAGCTGAAGAAATCAAGATGATTCCAAATTACTCTTCAGAAGAAACTGTTAAAAGAATCCATGTTGACTGCCCCGTTTCAGGAAGGCACAGCTACATCTACATTATGGTTCCAACTGTTTACAGCATCATCTTTATCATAGGCATATTTGGGAACAGCCTGGTCGTTATTGTCATTTACTGCTACATGAAATTAAAAACAGTAGCCAGCATCTTTCTGCTAAACCTGGCACTGGCTGACTTGTGTTTTTTAATAACTCTGCCACTCTGGGCAGCCTACACAGCCATGGAGTACCAGTGGCCTTTTGGCAACTGTTTATGTAAGTTAGCATCAGCAGGGATAAGTTTCAACCTGTACGCCAGTGTGTTCCTCCTCACATGCCTTAGTATTGACCGGTACCTGGCCATAGTACATCCAGTGAAGTCCCGAATTCGACGTACCATGTTTGTTGCCAGGATGACTTGCATTGCCATCTGGCTTCTTGCTGGTGTGGCCAGTTTGCCTGTCATCATTCACCGCAACATATTCTTCGCTGAGAACTTGAACATGACCGTCTGCGGTTTTCGGTATGACAACAATAACACAACGCTTCGGGTTGGATTAGGTTTATCCAAAAATTTGCTGGGCTTTTTAATTCCTTTCCTTATAATATTAACGAGCTACACTCTAATTTGGAAGACTCTGAAGAAGGCATATCAAATTCAAAAAAATAAGACTAGAAATGATGATATTTTTAAGATGATTGTGGCAATCGTATTTTTCTTCTTCTTTTCCTGGATTCCTCATCAAATATTCACTTTCCTGGATGTATTAATTCAATTACATGTAATAACAGACTGCAAAATCACTGATATTGTGGATACGGCAATGCCATTCACCATTTGCATTGCTTACTTTAACAACTGTTTGAATCCTTTTTTTTATGTTTTTTTTGGAAAAAACTTTAAAAAATACTTCCTTCAGCTAATAAAATACATTCCACCAAATGTCAGTGCACATCCAAGCCTAACAACAAAAATGAGCTCACTCTCATATCGGCCACCAGAAAAATATACACTTGCCCACTAAAAAGACTGTTAGGTCTTTTGACACCAAGCGATGTGGTTTGCAATATGCTTTTTTCGAACAAATTTGTGAATGAAGCAGCAAGAATGGCAAAATTCATCTGCAGACCTGAACATCACAGCTTACTGCTCATTACAGAAACATGAGATCACCTCAGAGAAATCATCCTGTAAAGATTTAGCAGTGGCCTTTTATTTTACATTGTGAAGAGGACTGCTTGGCTTTCATTTCATTTTTCCTTACTGAAAGCAACATCACTGGTGGACAGGCATGTCAGAGTTTCTGTCAGCATCCTGCCATTTACTCAGAACTACAAAAGGGTATGGAAGACTCCGAAATTCAGAACCTTTTTGAAGGAAAAGCTTGTATAAATTGCATGAATTATGAAGGACCTACTTTGCACATTTTGAGCTATTCCAAATTTTAAGGAACCGATCGAGCTACTCTGCTTGTTTTGTTGTGGTTTTTTGATGACATAAGAGTCACATCCTCATATTTATAATACATTTTCAAATATATGCTATATAGAAACCCAATTTTAAACTTAAATTTCAGGTCCCTGAAAATTATCTCGTTCTGATTTATGCTACTATTTCTCATTTTTAAAAATGGCAAATTTTTCATAATAATATATGCAATAAAATGCAGATTTATTTATTTAATATAGAAGAAATATTTTTAGATTTATATTCGTACTCATAGATTTCAAACATTGCTTCATAAATGTACATTTATATCCCAGTGGGTATTTTTGTAGTAGATTAAAAAAACTAAGTATATATATACACACATTCAAAAATGGGGTTCCCTTAACCTTTCCTCATAATATGCCACACTGATTTTGAAGATCATTACTTATGGAGTAGTTCACCTCCATACTCTCTGTGACTAGAAGTAAAAATCAGTATTTGAAATTGTGAGTTCTGGGACAGAGGTGGTCAAAAAACTTCAAGCTATTTTTGTATGATGACCAGTGCACTCAGAGATTACCAACTAATCAAATCCACTCAATTTTTCAAATTCCTGGACATTAAATAAACTCACATTCTGATAGTCAAACAGGCTTGTATTTCAGTTTAGCTAATAGTGCTTTGAGTCACATCAGAAAAAATCCAAGACCAAACTTCAATCTTGGGTTTTACAGAATTACTTTCTATTTATATGCAGCTAAGCTTAGAGTATTTGTTCCCTGAAGAACTTTTTTTTTTTTTATGTGTATGGAACAAATTCAAATTTATACTAGCATAAATCAGAAGCAAAGTCTGGCTTAAACTCTCCATACAAGTGACAGGGGAATGCTGGTAAGTACTGTAGGAAGTTTCAACTGATAATATCGTCATACGTCTTTTTTACCTCAAATAATGAGCTCCAGAAAATATTTATTCTTGATTCACACCCTGAAGAACTCTTCAGAGATAAATGAATTCATACTTTTCAACTTAGTAAAACTGAAGAAAGATCTCCAAACTTTACATACATCCTGTAGACTATTACATGACCCTAAAGAACTTGCAATATTGTAATCTTCAAAATTATACATCTAATGTGGCTTTGTCTCAGGTAGCAAGTCTGATTGTCAGGCTCTTGCATATACACAAATAATATTTTAAATTATTTTTGACTTAAGGAAATTATTTTAAAGTCAAAACACAACAGAAAAGCTATTTCCGTAGCTTAATACTTTTTAAGAAAAAAAATGGGATTACAACCAGATCTGGGAATCATGTACCTCTTCCTGCTCTTTCATTAACTTATTTTAAGGCAAGTTTCTTCAGTTTTGCTTTTGTTCTTCCAGCTGCAAATGGAAACAATCTCTACTTATGTCACAAGGCACTGTGAGGAATCACTAAAACTTCTAAAGCTGCATGTTAAACACTCTTTCATTGAAGTTTTAAGTTAATTTCATTGCAAGCTAGTATCTCAAAATTTGAGGCCTAAATGTGTCATTTAAAGACATAGTTAAATTATTCTTATTATACATAATGCTTTATATTTAGCTTCTATTTATCCTTACACACAAGACAGCCTTCGGTTAAAATTCGATACGGCAATAGTTCCATGCGTTATAAGTAGCATCCACTACAGCACCACTCTCAGCACTCAACTGACAAAGGACTGACAGAGCCTGCCATTTATCTGTATGATATTTTGCTCGTGTGCACATGCTGAGATAAATGAATTCATACTTTTGGCAGAAGCAGATCCGTCTCAGACGTAATTCAGTGTGCTGTGCTTGCCACCTGCTGGATACAGCCACAAATTTGTTTTTCCATCTCAAAAGTTGTTACAGGAAGAGACAGCAATATTTCCCTGCCTCCTGTTGGATCTGGAGATCCTTACCTGTGGCAAAACTCCTCTAGAAATTACATACAAACTCGTCCATCTGGGAGGCAGTTAATTACCTGACAGAGGCTAAGCAAGCATTTTCTCATCAGCTGCTGATCCCGTTGGTCACTGAAATCTAATGTCTGTAATGACCACAATAGGTAGCTCATTTGCATAATGTTGATTGAATTACTACAAGAGCCATCCCAGAGAAGAAATATACATGTATTAAAATAAAAATCCGAGTGAATTTGTGCAAGTGATAACTAAATACTTAGCGGAAAGGACTCACTTATCACCAAGAAGAAAAAGAAGCAGAATCAGTAGCAACCACAAACTTTAAGAATGACTGTATTACAGTGGAAAATGGAAGAGAAGCCATTGGTTAGTGATTTCGATCCTTTCATGCCAGATCCTGTGTTTCTAAGAGACCACGTATCCTAGGTTGCTGGCGCCAGCTGTGCCTACCTGCGTCATGGGAAAAAGTACGAGTATGCACATTCGGCTGGGTTGCTGCAGGAAAGGCAGGAAGGGATTGCAGCTGGTGTGCTTTGAAGGCAAGTCGGACCTTGAATTGATAGGCAAAGAAAGTGGAGGGCAAAGCTGCTGTTAAATTATGCTGGGAAATTTTTGTTCTGCTAAGGGGTAGGAGAATGAGCATCAGCTGCCAAATTAAGTAGATCCTAGTTTAGTGTGTCCTTAAAACAAAACAAAAATAAACTAACCAACCAAAACAACACAAAAAAACCACCACCACAACAAAAAAGAACAGGCAAATCAATCAATACTGCGAAGTATCCAGAGATAAATCTCTCCAGCAACTGTGCAGCAGCAGAGAGCGAGCTCTCGCAGAGTGCTGAGAAACACACTGCTGAACCTTATGCTCCCCTGCCCACCTGCTTGCCAAAGAACTGTGCTGGAGACCTGTGTATGTGTGCAGAGAAGCAGTGTGACAGAGGGCAGGATCTGGCCACTCTTGTGGACCCTTGGCTGTGTTGTCCCTGGTCCCTACTGAGATGCAGGCAGGAAATGGCCAGAGTATCCTTTGATGCAACAACCTACCCCTTGTCAACAGAAGAGGAGGAGGGAATAAGATTTGGCTCTACATGACTTTACCATATTTGTGGAACTTTGGGTTGAGCCATCTTAATTTAATATCAAAATAAGAACTAGCTACATATGTTAAAGAACAAACTCCCACTATCTGTTATTTTTAAAAGAAGTAGCTAAAGTGCTTTTCATTCTCAGGATGACCAAAGTAAAATACTTGACAAACTCTTAGTCTGTCCCTGTGCTCTCCTGGTGTGAGGAACTCAGGCCAGTATTAACAGGGACAGCACATAGCCAGCCCTAAATACAGGGATTACTACTCCTATCACATTTATATTCTGTTGACTTGTTTGAGTGAATACTTTCCTTCTGCTGGCAGAATGATTACTAAATTACATCATGTTTGACATATGCAGACATAATACTTATGTCTATTTATTGTGTGATTGTACTTCATATGACTCATGTTTCATGCTTTGCTCTCTACTTGCTTGCCCATTATATTCCTGTCCTGGATCACACTATGTAATCTATACTGATTAACGTAATTCCAGCAAAATAATTAGATACAGTAGGGATTAATTTGGCTTTCAGTTTAACAATTTCCTCATGTTTATATTGTTAATCAAGGTATTGCAGAGTATAAGGCCAGAAGTTCTTTACCAGAACCATTATTTAGGTGATGTTTTCATCATCTCCTTGGAACTCTGACAGCAGCAAATAATACAGTAGGATTCCCAGGTTTCAGTTAGTTTTGCTTGCACAGCCTCAGCAATGATTTATCTTACTGACCTCCTTTTTAAGTATATTGAAGTGCAATTATTCCCAGGGAGAACTTTACAATGGAAAGGAGAAATGAAGGCTTGGGACAAGGCAGAAGGCCTAAAGTAAGGACTTGCTGATTTTTGAAATATTTAGTGTCAAATGTAAGTACTTAATTTTATTTTTGCAACAGATGGAAAAAAATAATAAAAAATAACCTGAGAATAACTCTTTCGGCTAAATAGCAAAAGTTTCCAGAAAATTTTTCAGAGGCTCTTTCAAGTTTCTTAATAACATCCTGCCGAGCTTGGACCATACCAAACCATTCTTATCCCACTCACAAGGTCAGGGTCTCCAGCTCTGCTCTTTTACAACGCATTACTGGCTTGGCCAGACCAGTATCCCATCAGCTTGTGCAAAGTGATGAGATTGTCCTATCAGTTATCAAGCTCGCTTCAACAACGACCTTACTACCAAGGCTGAACTAACAAATCCTCAATGTTAATGGCAGAGCTGTCAAACTCATTGTCACTGGTGAGCTCTGCAAATAGGGCTAGAGCTCAAGAAATAGACACAGATCACATTTGAGAACAGCATTGTACTATCTTTTTAGTGGACTGGTGCCATGGCCTGCAGCTTTAAAAGTACCTGGTAAATTAAGTACCAAGAACTAGATATTATTTTCTTATAAATATTTTCGTGCAGTCATATGTTGTGAAGTGGTGAATGTTAATGTTTTCTATTTTGATAGAAATAATTTTATATTGTAGAAGTTTACTATTATTCTATAAAAACTTTTGTCTGAAGTATTACTAAAAACATACACATCATCAATAGATGTCTTTGTGAAAGCTATCTCCACTGCTGTATTAATCCACTCAAAGCAGAGATCTGCTTCTGTATTATTGTAAGCAGTACACTATTACCAGTATATTATAGCTATGTACCTTAGATAATATCATCCATAACAGAGTATTTCTATTTAATGCTGTAATATTTATACCACCATTCCTCATTCCTTTTAATACAAAGTCTAACCCAGCTTCCCCTAAACTCTTGAGATGAACAGGCTGGGTCAGACATTCATAGTGGAAAGTCTAGCTAGCTCCAGGCTAGCTCCAAAAAAAAAAAGCCTTAACATTTTAGAAGCTAAATTATTGGAACAGATTAACCCAGAATATTGTGAGAAATACAGGATCACATTACATTATGAAAAACCGCTCTGAAAAGCCAGGCTCAGGCTGCCTGTATTCAGTGTAATAATTCAATGTAAGCTGAGTATTCTAAGTAAATATATCCACTTATTTAGAATAGGCTTTGGTGTTTCCAAGTAGTACCACATTGTACAGTGGCTTCAGTGGAAACAAGAAAACAAGATCAGGTTCCAGTGTAATAAAAGGGGATTGGTGGTCTTGGGTTCCCCCCACCAAAGATCAGTAAATCTTTCCATTTCAAATTTGTATGAAAATAAAACTGAATTTAATCTTGCATATCCCTACTAAACCCCACTTCATACTCTGTTTTATTGTGCCACACTCTGGAAAAAAGTGAAAAACAGTTGAAGGCCAGGCCTCTGAAACTTTATATCCGATATACTGAATAATTTATTTTCTACGTATGTTATTATTCTTAAGCTTTATATATTGGCAGTGCTGTGAGGCTATAACGAAGCACAGGCCCTGGTACAGGAGGAGGTATACATACACAGAGAGACATATGATCACTTGGAGTTTTACAGCCTAATCAGAGGGTGAAAAACTGTTAGAGTGGAAAGAAAAGACTGTTGCCGAACAAATACAAAACTGAGAAAGTATTTCACCCTGCTGTTCAATTAAAAAAAAAAAATCAATACTTTTTTTTTTAAAAACCTAAGTGAGACAAAAAGCACCTTGCTCATCGAAAATCAGAAAGTGAAAAGACTGAAAAAGAAAATACTGGAAGGTTCTACATTATGAGTGAGGAACAACCCTGCACATACACACACACAGACTTTCAGGCATCTGTAGCTAGTATTCTCAAGCAAATGTAAACTCAGCCATTTTAATGAAATTGAATACCCAGAATGTTTCAGTCAATAGAGTGTACAAGATAATATCAGCCAATTTGCCACTGCTGACTCTTCTTCCAGAAAAAAAAAAAAAAAAGGTTAAATTATGTACTAGAAACCCATCAGCTACTTATATGCCCAGGAAGGGAAGACAATGTACTGAATACACTTATATGAGCTTTGCCCACCTAGCCTGAACTCCTCCTCATGCTCAGTTTGCCACACAGTATACAAACACACCAAAACAAAACCAGAAAAAAAAAAATAGTTTCACAAAAATACGGTGTATATTATAGTAGCACTATGTATTTAATTTTGCTGAACAGCTATGAAATACTAAAGGATCTACAATAAACAAATAAAAACTTGTGAAAACAAAGTATTTTTTTTAAAATTTTTGTAAGGATTCAGTTTTGCACTGTAGAAAACCCTCCAACCATACAAAAATTTACAGACTGAAAGCTTTCTTTCTGTATAGGAACACCTATAAAGTGAGGGAATGTATACAGTTTGCAGGATACTCTTCAAAGACAGGTCATAAATAAATGTATGAGAAGTAATTTCACCTATTAGAGAACTACTAATGTTGAACCGGAGTTTTGTGGTACACTTACTCTAGATAGAAATGTACAGAAACATGTAGAAAGGCATATTTCATATTATCTGCTAGACTGTAGTATACAGTGCAGTGTGTACATCTTAAATCCAGCCAAATCGTATTTCTGGTATCCTTAAATTCCTCTACTCGTCTATGATAGCTTTCTATACTGTCATCTGTAGTTCTTACATGAGAATAGACAGTAGATATACAATGCTCTGTTTCAGAAAAGTTTATCACATGTTAGACAGAAACCTGTCTTACATAGCTGTGCAAAAAAAGTAAGAATTTGTCACAGGAATATCTACATCAGATTGATTGTATTTTGAAATACTGAAAATATTAAACAATCCAAAGTAACTTTAAGTGTTGGTTTAATTTAATCTTCACACTACATGGTTAGATGGTTTCTTTCCAGTTTTGTTTCTCATCAAACCTGCACGTAACTGGTTTTAGCATTAACTCCCAACACTTGTAGCAGAAGAACGGACGGAATCTGACAAGAACACTGGATTGTAAATGAAAACGTACATTCTGTGTGCAGTTCATACCCCGTAAATTCTGAATTGCACAATTTTGTTTTGATCAATGAGGTTTGTGACTCAATTTTCTGTTAATTAGAAAACGTGAAATGTTAATAGGAAAAATACATTGTACTTATTGCTCAAGTCTAGATTGTATTCTACCAGAAGATAAACTCCTACAGTTCTTTTACCTATGGTCTCTTTAAGCATATAACATCAGGTTTTCTTGTGGTACTCACCTCTAATGTGCATATCAAGTAAGTTTCAAAAGCATGACAGATCAGTGCCAAAATAACATCAACAAAACAACATCTGTGACCCATGAGAACACGTTGGATTTAAATGTGGAACCGAATCACAGTACTGTCAAGGCACTAGAAAAGTATACTATGCATTTAGAAAAAAAATAATATAAAGACATATTCCAATTTTGACCTCTTACCTCCAGCCCAAAAGAAAACCGCAAACCTTACATGTAAGATAAGAAGTGATGTGTAAGGAAAATTTTATCTCGGAGCTGTTTAAAGGCTAAATTTTTCACTAAGTTAATTTAAATATTTTGACAAGGTTATCCTGTGACAGAACAGGCCTTTATCTCTTGTGCAATATCATTGATGATCTCCCTGTGTCTCAGGAGAAGCTCATCAACACTGCAAAAGCTCTGTAACTTACTGCTACAAGCAGATCATTACCCTCAACATTCAAACTTGCAGAGAATGGTGGTGTGGACATTGATGGAACTCAGTTTCATTTATTGCAAATGAAGTTTACTACCCTGGCCCAGTATGGCTATGGAAGCGATGACATCCTGCAAAAAAAAAAAAAAAAAAGATACTGTAGACAGGGACATCCCTAAACTTTACCTACAATGAAACACCTGCAATGCCTACAATATTGCATCGACTGATAATATATAATACTGACTGCCATCCAGCACAAGTCATATACATGGCACAACCACACAACAGCATGCCAGAAAAATGTACTAAAATACAGCATAGCATGCTTTTACTTAGCAAAGCCTTGTATTTGAGTAACCATGTCAACATTTAACTTTCGGTTTTCGTTTTATATGTTCTTCTCCTAACCTACAGAGAGTATTTCAGGCATAGCTGTTAAGTACACTGTAACAGTGGAAAAAACCACATGGGCAGTATTAAAGACTTGTTCCATAACTGCATTAATCCCACATTGTTTTTAAACCTGTGTTTTCACAGAAAGCAAGGGAGTCTAAGACTTTCTCTATGCTTTAAATCTGGGAAATGTTTGATGTCCCAAAAGGGCAGTGCAATTCTATTAGGATGACAGTACCTAATTTGAAAAAAAACATTCCTATAGGCAAGTTTTGAATCACAATTTAAATATTTTTATATTTTAACGATATTTCTGGTCTACTATTAATTCTGCTGACTGTGCATTTTACAAAATTTTGCTGGCAGACATTTCTTTCTCCTTTAGAGGACCTCTTTAGCTAACAGGAGATAAAATACCTTTTTTAAACAGAAGGAAAAAATAATAAAAAAATAGACTGAACAAGAAACACTTGAAGATAGATCAACGCAGATACGACTCGTAGAGCTGCATTACACACTATGATTTTCATTACATTGAAAATAGGTAGATTTCAAACTAAGAACCTCTCTAAAGGGCAGAAGTTGTCTGAAGGCTCAATGTTACGTCAGGCTGTTTGAAAGGTATAAGTCTACAGACACCACAGGAACCAAAGTTGCAAATGTGCATTTAAGTATACTTTACACCCTTTAATATTCTACATTTAGACTTTCAAATTCCACCTTGCAATAGCAAGCCTTGCCATTGATTTAGAGACGTAAAGTCATAGCAGTTCTGCAAAAATTGGCCATAAACCCACCACAGCTGCGAGCAAACACTGCAATCCAAGTACCGCTTCTAAGATTTCTGTAGTGCAGTACTGGAATCTGGTTTATTTCCATCTACATGGGTATTGCTGTATAGGCACTGTTATAGTTGCCAGCCTGTTAAATGAGACTTTACATTTTTAAGACTATGGAAAAAAAGAGAAAAACATACAATCACTTGCAATGCACAATCCTGAACAGTTTTAATACAGGGAGCGGTGCCGTGCCATGCAAAAGAAATTTATCAAAGAAGCACAAATGCTGGTTGAATCCTGTTCGTGCTGACTTCAGCTGGAATTTTACTATTAGCTTGAAAGAAAATACAACACTCAGTTCTAAAAAGTCTCACATGTTACCATTACATTTTGAAATGGGGCAAAACCAGCATCTGAACACTCTTTTTAACATGCTCTTGCAGAGAGATGAAAATACAGCATGCAACCACAGGAGATCTACTTGCATAATCACGGCATATACCCTGTGCAACCAGCTGGGCAATACGGCACAGAACTGATCAAGCCAGAATGATGGAACCAAGCATTTGATCCATCTGTTCGGAAAGGTTGTTTTAAATACAGACAAGACAATCCAGAAAATACCAAAAAAAGGAAATACTTTATTTCTGTACACTATGAGGCGGCTTCCTAGCCATCACCTTAAGGATGTTGGGGTTTTTTTTTAAGTGCACAGCACTTTTTTGTAGCACATATTTATCAGGAAATTAACCTGATGTTATTCTGCCTTGCTATCAGAGTTTGAAGTCATTTGCATTAAAACCATGTACAGTGTTGCTTAGTAACGGAGACATCGGGATAAAGCCATAAATTGGGAGGAGGAAGATGAGGCAGGAGGAAATCATAGCAGCATAAAAACTTTTATTGGCACTTAAGTGTATTTTTCCCTGATTGAAGCAGAATTCATGAAACAATTACTACCCCATGACAAAGGCTGGTAATGATTAGCCCTTAAGAACTACTGTTATTTTCTGACAGTTTGGTAGCTGGTTTTGTTTATTTCAGGAAAGGAAACATCAAATCTTCTTTAGACTAAAGAAAACTGAAGACACAGATTAGCACCAGCTAATTATACAGTACCAGCATTTCACTGAAGCTCCTACTGTGGGATAGGAGACTTATGTAATAATTTATAATTGCAACTAACCCAATCAGAGTTTTTAAAGTGATAGTATACACTTCATAACCTGGTACTTACATTATGTTTCACAACAGTGGAAAATATACAATCCCATTACAGTGAAGGAATTATTGAAAAAAAAAGAAAGAGTTGTGAAACAACTTCAATAAATTCAGTCAGAAATGTTAACAGAAAGATAAACATTATAAAAAGAAAAATCAGTATCTTAATGAAGTCAAGTCTACGCAAAGTTTCAAGCACTTCAGGAATATTTGTATCATGATGTAAACAAAGTATGCGTTTATCATAGCAGCCAGAAATTACTTTGACTCAATCATGGAATGTAAAAGGTTTTTCATTTTAGAGATCATACCACAAGGCTTCCATATAAAAGGGAGCTTTTACAATTTTTCATAGCAGGGACCCTCTCTGTCTTGGTATTCTCTAATATTATTAGAAGCTTTACTTTGATTTATTCACATTATTTCAGTAAACTTTGAATGCTCCAATCCTAAACCTATCATTTCAAAGAAATACTCAAAGCTTTAGACAGACAACAGCTTACTCTGAGCACCACTTCAGAGCCTGCCATCAGCACATAAAGCAGGGTAAAAATGCAGACTTTTCATCCTAACCAACTGAACAGACATCTGTCAAACAGATAAGTATTACAGGCTCCTCTGTTCAAGAGGAGTGGTGACCACCTTCTTCCTGTGCTTATGCCACCAGTTTCTAGAAGCAGGGTTCCTGTTCTGCCCTTCCAAGTGAGTGCATAGAGTTTAAAAGTGGAGAGCCCCACCAGAACAGAGACCTCTCCAGTTCTGTCCTCTTCCAATTCACATGTGTACCCTGTTTCCCCCTCTTTGTTGTTGACCTCCTTATTATAGCTAATCTTAAAATTAACTGTTGGGCAGACATGGGGGGAGACAAGTTCATTTACTTGCTCTATAAATTCATTTGTATATTTAGGACGCTGGATAAAGACTAATTCAGTAAGTTAACATTTTCTTAAGAAACTCAGGAACAAGAGAGCATGTATTAGAGGTATTACAAAAAAGTAAATATACATAAAAGATAATTTCTTACTACAAAAATATCTGAGTCTACCTCAGAACCTATCCAGTCATAACTTTGAACTCATAACATGAACCTTTGAAGATTTCTTTTTACAGAGGCCCCCACCACATCTTAAACACCCTTTTTGATAGATAATAATTTCTAAACCTTTTCTATCATCTCAAGACTATGGAAGACAGAAGGGTTAAACCCACTTCTCTACAAGAATTGTCATATACCACATGAAACGTGCATTTAGAAGCAAGGACAGAAAGTACTGCAGAAATACAAAGTATTAGAGAAGCACTAAGACTAGACCCAGGATAACCCTGCTTCTGTTTATACACGTAGTCTTTCATTTGCTAGAATCCATTTCCTCTCCGGCAGTTCTTTTAAGACCAAAAAAACATGGCATAATTTTTGATCACAACTCTTAAAAACAACTACTTAGTCGACTACATCACACTCATTAACCCAGCATCAAGTGCATCCACACAAAGTTGCAACAAAATTAATTTAAAGTTTCATTGACGAATTGTTAAGTACTCCCCAGTTTGCCAAATTTTCCAAGAAAAACAAATCTCCATTAAAAAATGCTGCTGTGAAAGACAATTCTGTGCAAAGTTAGACACACAAATAAAAATAAATCAAGCTAAGACATCACCCCATGTGATTTCCTGAGGGAGAATACCCCATAGGATTTCCTGAGACAATCTGTGAATTAATGCTCAAATCCAAACATAAGGACTTTATACACCAAAAGAATCACTTTTATCCCCTTTATTTTCTTTTAAATGTAAGCACTGTTATTTATCAGGTCCCTAGTGAAAAATATTTGTGGTTTTCTTTTAAAAAATGATGAAGCAAAACAGATGCTGCAGTGCAGAGAGCACAGCAAAACAAGGAACAGTTGTTTACTCGCTCTCCAGTGTGCCATCCACATCATTTACAATCATGCAAGACCTCATTAGGCCATGTGCTGAGCCAGGATGCAGCCCTACTGCCTTGGGAGCTGCACACGTGCGACTGAGATCAGGAGTTGGCCACGTACTTTCTTTCCTGGCCCAACAAGCATAATCCTTACAATATAAATTCTTACAGATGCACGAACAAACCCAGCCCTAGCGTAACTTCATTGTTGGCAGAGCTCGTGTTCCCTGCATCAGACACAGCTCTGGGAGAGCACGTTTGCCTTTCATCAGGACATTGACCAATAAAACACAAAATAAGACCATGTGTTTATTTATCAGGTAGCACAAGGGACAAGGAGCTCTATGTAATTCTGCCATGCCAAGCCCACCAAACCGTCAGCTTACCTCAGAAAGCAGTACTGTCCTCTCACTGTTGGTGACACCATGGCATTAGCCCTGTAGCCTGGCACAAGCCCTCAGCTGCAGGGGAGTGCAGTTACACTGGTCACTCACTTCCCCCACTGAGAAGAGTTTGTTTTCTGTTCAGCACAGGGCTCCCAGAGACCTCAGCCCAGATAGGAGTGCTCCACCACAGAGACCTGAGGCGACACAGGTAACCTGAGTTTGTGCCCTCCGCAGCTCCAGAGAGGACTCTGCCCTGCAGCCTGGCTCTTGATGGCACTTACAGGCCTTAATGACCCTGATGAGCACCACCTGGGACTGCCCTACCCTAACATTGTCCTGGGAACCCCTTTCAACCCAGGCTGGAGCAGTCTGTCTTAGCCCTGGTGATGCTGAAAGACACCGGTTTCCAGTCCTGCCCCAGCCCAGCCTGTTACCATCTCCATAGCCATGCTTGGCACTGTCTGACCTGGTGCCCCTCACCAGACCCAGTCCCAAAAGCTGAGAAATTTGAAATTAGTGTGGTAGGGGTCTCTGTGGCCAAGAGACCAGGATAGAAATGTTTTCCACACAAGCTTACCTGACACTAAACATGCATCCTGCGAAAATCATACTTCAGAATTCATACCGAGTTCTAGTTGGGATTGTCAAAATACTTCCAGCTGTGTTTTAACACCTAGCTGCTCTTTAAGACTCAGACTCATGCAGGTGCAAGGCTAAGTTCAGTTGGAGATTTAAGGTGATTCAAGATAAATTAAAAGCTTCTCCCAAACCTAGACGGTCCACCTGACAAGCATTAAAAAACCAGGCAGGGAAGAAATGTGCAGTGCAGCCTGGTTTGACCTAGTGACAACACTCCTTGTCAGGAAGGTCCAACAGGGTATTTATAGCCCTGAACTTAAAGCTACGCTCCTTTGGCATTTTCTTCTTGGCCCTTTGGACTAGAGACCAGGCTTGGTTTCCATGTTTCAAAGTTCAACCAATTTTATCTGTTCATAACCATTTTTTTTTCCAAAATGTTATTGTTTCTTTTTGCAACATCTATGAGGGGAAATTTTGGCACCTTGCAGCATTAGAAAATTTTAAGAACAGGTAGTTCAGACAGCTCTCAGGCTATCGGCTTTGGTCAAAGTGACGGGCTAGCTTACTTGTGAGAAACTTTCTATCGATTTAGAGGCTGCTTCTGAGGCAGTGGGCAAACTGATGAAATAATTCATTTATTAGACATCAGCTTAAGATTTCTCAACTCTTGCTGCAGTTCATAACAGTGGGTAAACTCACTGCCATTCATTAGAAACAGTATTGGCCTTGCGCTAAGGTCATGGATCATGATACCAACATTAATTTATAGCAGACAAATACAGCCTGTGATAAGCTTGGAGCAATTAGAAAAGGCCTTGGCAGACCTTCAGCACAATTTGAGGTGTGTTTTCACTTCTTGTCCCTTGGGATGTTATTCCTCTAATAGGTCTTATTTCACAGAAAATCATTAAGATCAGTATTTTTGAACTACCTTTGACTCTCAGAACGTGCAGTCTCTCCCACACAGCTTACACACTCTGGTAGCGGGGTATACAGATCAAAGATGGCGGGACAGCCTGCTTTATGCTGTTAGTTGTACTTTCTGAAAGAGGCATGAGTCATGGTGAGTTATATTTATGATGAACTGTTTAATATTGTGAACACAGGTACTTTACAAGGCTCATAATTTTCCCTGCAGAATATGTAAAAACCTTGGAAACATTGATGCTAGGGACCTGTAAAATGTATAGATTCTTCAAACCTTGTGGTTTATGAAGAATGCTCTTAGATGACAAAATCTATGTTACTTGACCTTATGTGTACAATATAACTCCCTTCTCTCCCCCAGCCTTAAAAGCTTTCTCTAGTTGGCAAACAGAAATTATTCCTCTTGGGATCCACACAAGAGTTAAAAACAACAATCTGAAAGAATTTAGTTCTGAGTAATATTGAGGAGCTTCTTAGCTTCAGAGGAGCTAAGAAAAACAATAAAGAAAAGTAAATAAAAAGTTTCACTTCTGTTATTTAGAGAACTGCAATTTTTCTTTTTAAACAAATCTTTCTTATTTTTTTTGGAACTGTGCTATTTCATAAAAATATGATTACACATTTTTTCCTAAAATGGCAGAAACCTCAAACAGCTATTTTATTAATGTGCAGTTTGGGACAAATGGGAAAAGAAAAAAAAACAACCAGGTAGGGACGTGAAATAGTATTAATGCAACATTTAAAAATTTACTTGAAACATCATATACTCCCCTGTAATGATCTATTAATGGCTCCATACAGTTGCATCCTGGTGACTGCATGGGATTGTGGCCTAAGTCAGCACTTCTCAAAATGTAGTCTCTAGGACGCAGACTGTTTCCTCCAAGGTTCCAGATGCTAAATTTCATTAAAAGAAGTATAATGTACATTAAACCCTTTTTCCATATAAGTAATTGCTCCTGTAATGCTAGAAAATTATGAAAGGAATGAAGGTCAGCGCAATTTCTGAATGGGCAGAAACAGACTGCATAAGGCAATCTTTCCCCAACCACTTGTTTGTGGCCTAGCCCACAAACAAGTTTAAGTACTCCTGATGCACGTCTATTTGAAATGCAGATTTCTATTTATTTATTTATTTATTCACTTATTTATTTATTTATTTATTTATTTATTTTTCTTAGTGATTTGTGCTCGTCAGGTTGCTTATCTATGCTTCTATAGTTTGTCTGCATTATTCTAGTCTCCAAGCCTTCCACCTGACTTCAGTTGCTCGGGGCGCTGTGAATCGTAAAAGAAAAATGGTATAAATCAAAAGTCATTGTAGATTACACTGTAATACAAAGAAACAAAATGCTCTTACCACCTAACTCTCAATTACAGAAAAATAACATCAGTGAGAAAATTACTGCTTTCATAATTACCCCTCTCAATGACTGGTTTTTGACATCCCATGAAAAGCTCCCAGAGTGCATTTTAAACTTTGAAGTGGTGAAGTAGATCAAAGAACATGTATGTTTTTCTTCTCTTGTTGAGGAAGCTGTATGGTATTTGACAGCTACAGGCAATGCGAATTACGTGAAACTTGTAGAATCATAACAGAAATAAACTTGAAGCAGTATGTGTCTTGATAGATTTAAATACAAAATAATAATGTAATGTTGCCAGTTAAATGGATTGCGGTGTTTTTCTCTCCTCAGGCCAAGCATACAGAGTTTTAGACAAGAAACAACGCTCTCCCCCTCCCTCCCCCCCAGTTACAAAGGAAAATTATATTTCTTCTACTCATGAAAAGTGTAGCTTTCCTGTGTTTTAACCAAACTGTAGTTGGGTAAAAAATAATAATAATAATTTTAAAACCCAGTCTGAATTGTAGAGGTAGGAAGTAGGGCATGGTTAAATGGACTACATCATTAGAACACAGACTTTCATCAGGTGCATGTGCATTTCTACAGATACTATCCCCAAATCTTCAATACAGAAATACTTCTATGGATAGGAATAAATCAGGGCAGGGTTAACAGATGGCAGCACCTTCTTTAACAGAGAGCAATTGCATGGAGATTAAGAACACCTTTTCTCTGTCATTCAGTGCCTTGAACAATGAGTCCATTAGCTTGTCTTGCTCTCTAAGTCATGACTACATTTGCTAGAGCTACAGATCTGCAGCTGGATCAACCTGAAACCAAACTGAAAAACATGTTTGTAGAGAAAGACAAAGGAAATGACCTGTAACATTGTAGACACAATATGTTCCACATGAGAGCTCCATCAGTTGAGTTTTTACCAACTCAGTCATTTTATTATCGTTCATGGCCTCCAGTTTTCATTGTGCTGCTGTTAGTAGGTCTGGGATGCCTCTGACTTCCAATCTGCCTTCCCGGTATTTTCTGTGGTTCTTTAGTCCCAGAGAAGAAGCAGCAGCAAAACCAGCCATTTAAGTAACAGCTCCAGCACACATTCCTGTGCATCCGCAGCTGAGCGCAATGACTAAACCAGGATTTGCTTAACTAGTCAGCCTGTGAGAAGAATGAGCAAGCAGGCATTTCCTTTCTTTTGTGGCTATGAAGAGACAAGAAAGAGCTTCAAAGAATAAGTGCTACAAAATGGTTCAAAAGAAATGGTTTCTCTTCCAAGCAACTTCCTTGTAAAATGTGGTAAATCTTCCTCGTGACAAAGTGATCCACCTCCTACCCACCCACCACTCATGCTATCAGAATTGAGTGAAATGTGACAGTTAGAAATATCACAGTTTCAACTATTTGGAAGCTAGGGTCACATCTTAGAATGTAATGGAGGAGAAAGCTGATGAAAAGATCACTCTCTCATCTTTTCGTTCTGCATAAAACTCTTAACTTGATCCAGAATTATTTCCAGTAAGCTGAAATAGTCACTTTTGTTTCATGAACTCTGAGGCTGAGAATGTAAATCTGAAAATA
Source organism: Thinocorus orbignyianus (assembly GCA_013400375.1). NCBI lineage: Eukaryota > Metazoa > Chordata > Aves > Ciconiiformes > Thinocoridae > Thinocorus > Thinocorus orbignyianus. The sequence continues at coordinate 296,403 of VXBW01008316.1, read as the reverse complement.
ATTTCACCAAACCCACAAACAAACATTTTGCCTACAAGTACTGCATTTTTTTTTCGCATTCCTTAAAGAAATATATATCTGCCTTTAAGCAGGTATTCGTTAAACGAAGTACTACAGGCTCATTGCTCTCAATTGGTACAGATATCTTTGAATGTTTTGGTGGTTTTGCATTTAAATTCTCAAACCCAAACTGAATATTTAAAGCAAATTTCTTTTGTGCATTCATGTGATTTGAAAATGGAAGTTATAAGGTGACATTTTGAAGTAACAAGCTATACAAACTGTCAGTTAACAGTTAAGGTTAAAGTACAAGACTGAGCAAACCACTCAACTCTACATGTTCTCTATCGGATCAGGATGCTGTTGCTCTGCAGAGACGTACTTGCTTCAGTTGTGGTCAAAAACAAGCTGACCATAAGTTTCTGATGCAATACCATCACGGGAAAGCCACTGCAATGCCACAACGTGTGACACAAAGTGCTGTCAGGAGTTAGAAAAGCACTGATGTTATTAAGTAAAGTTTCCAGTGGTCCCCCCCCTGAAATGCTAGTTTGGTGAGCCACAGTTAGAAGCAAAATTAAGACAGCACAAAGCAAGATGGTGAGGAAAGGGAGACTACGCCTGACTTTCTTACANTAAAGCTCTACTAAAGCTAAGGCATAATGCTGGTACACGAATAATTGAGTATCAGATTATCATGGAGAAATTAAGGCTAAATTAAAAGGCAGTTTCCAACCACCAGAAGCGTGATAATCAGAAACAGTTTTCCAACAGGAGTAGTGGTAGCACTAGGCCAAATAGACTTAAGGTGGCACTAAATGTGTTTGAGAACAGGATAATCCAGAGCAATAACTGAGAAAGCAAGGAGGAAACATGATTTTGAAGAGAAAAATCCTGTCCCCCTGGCAAACTGGATTACACAGCTCCTGATTTTGATGCATTCATCAATCTGGAATATCAAGGCAAATAGATAGAAGACCAAATTTTTCTGTATATTGAACATCCTGGAGGTCTGTAAATTATGAGGTTTTTCCTGCTTTTAGCCTGTTCTGGCAACTTAAGGGAATATTTATTTAAATAATAATTAGACATACAGTAAGTAAATGTGAGAACACTCACATTGCAAGACATCTAAGCATGCAAATATCAAACCTTTACTAACGACAAACACATTTTTTTAGACAGAACTCACCTTGAAGACACCTGAGGGGTCTCCATCTGTAAAAAGTCTTAGAAAGTCCATAATCCACTCCTTTATAAAATATCATAGAGTTCTGCACTGTCAGATTTTTCATTCAAAATAGAAATCAGAAAACAACAATAGGATAAGGAAGAGCAAATTTTTTTTCCTTGAGCCCAGGTTTTCTTTTAGCAGTGCTGTCAGTGAAACCCCTTGCCTACAAATTACGCTGCCACTAGGTAGACAGGAGCCCTTGCCTATATATCACAAGAACCATAAATCTCAAACATAAATAAAATAATTTTAAAAATTTAAATCCAAATATCATGTTCAATTAATAAACTATTTCCATATGTCTTTTGCTAAAAGTATGGTGACTGTCTCTAGAAATTTAAACTCTATGTTTCAAAGTTTAAATCAAATGTTAACTGCCAGTAAAGTAAGTAATTAACAAATGACATCTCCTTTAATCTTAAATACCTCTACATTTGGAATAATTTGGAAAGTTTATTCTGGGATTGCATAAGCCCCTCAGGGGTACTTTTCATACCTGCTAAACATAAGAATGGTCTGTCCTTTTCCTACACCTCATTGCCTTGTTCCACAGGGATCACTCATGAAGAACAGGGCTTTCCTGATGTTGAGGCCTCAATCTAAAGACCTTAAAATGGCCAGAGGGAAAGGAGAAAGTTTTTGCATCTCAAGGCTACTGGGATATGACTGGCAACCTTACTGGATTTTATTTTTATTATTTAGCTCTGACAAAACCTTACAATTCAAGCTCCAGAAGCCGGTTATTCAGTGAGGGGGAGGTATTGAACATCACAATCTGTTATTTTCCTGGAGTGAATAACAACTACCAGTTTCTTCAAACACATCAGAAGTTCCAGCAATCTACCTAATTCAGAAAATAGGCTGCAACAAAAGCAGCATAAAGAATGCAAATATCAAATTAAAAATGATGTATGAATCAGAAACAAGCAATTCCTAAAATTCATATATTGTGTTGTAAGCCTTCCAGTGAGAAGGTGAAGTCAAATGTGAGCAACATAATGAACAAAGCAAGAGGCAGCTTTGCCAAGACAGGAAAGTCTTTGGCAGCAAAAGAAGCGAAAAAAATTCCCCAAGCCTTCTACAAGCACTCTGTTGCACAGTAGTAAAAACCAGCTAACGACAGCAGGGAAGTAACTTTATCTTTCATTATGAGACATCTCAAGGTAGGAATATCATGGGGTTTTATAGGAAAAAAATAGTATTTATGCATATAAAATAGATTTTATATTCTATATTTTTATATATTTTAATATGATTTTATTTTTCCTGCCTGGCCAGGCTCCTGGACCAGATCTTCTGATGACATTTCCACCAAAACAGCAGCTCAGCTACAGCTCTGCATGACTGGAGTCCTCAGTCACAGAACGTGACAGTACAACACACTGGCTGCAGAATACAGCACAAGGCCTTGGGATACCTTCCCTACCATTTCCATGAAGCACTGCAGCAACATTTCCACATCAAAATAGATTTTTTTCTTTCTTTCTTTCTTTCTTTCCTTTTTTTTTTTTTTTTTCTTTTTTTTTTTTTTTTTTTTTTGAGAAAAATTCTTAAATAATTAACAGAAAATGTAAGGAGTTCTGGTAGCTGTGATGTTCCAGGAGGCAGGGGATCAAAGCATGGTCTCTCTTTACTCCTCCTTCACTGCTTCCCAGCAGATCTGATTTCAGCACTGGAAACCAAAAAAGGCAGAGAAATGTAAGTAAGAAGCAGAGATAAATTAGTAGCAAAAAGGCTCTGTCTAAAACTGGACCTGCATAGCCCCGGTGTTTGAAATTCCTGTATTACAAACTAGAATTTTACAAAGTGTTGCCAATCAATTTGGTAAAAATAATAGTTTCAGTCATGCTCTACCAAGCAAAAAAGCAAAATGATTGAATTTAAGCACCCAGACTTGTGTGGTTGTAATACAGCAAAATCCCAATGCTGAATTTAAAGCGGTTATCTTATCTCTGATGCCTAAACACTCCCATGTGTACAGACAAAAATATTTCCCAAGAATGTTGTTTTATGTTCTGCAGCTTGCTGCTTTTTTGCTTCATCAAGGTCTTTTTCATACAAGTTTAACAGAGATGCGCCCAACTGAATTAATTTCCAAATAAATTCATGAAGATTAGACTGTGGCTGCATGACAAAATTGTTTGCACTCTGTATGTTTTCCTTTGTTCCATGAAGCCAGTTGTTAACTGAAATATCACAAATTATTTATCTCTTGTCAAGTCCAGTTCTATCTTAAGTCCTTGACTTCCTTCTATGAATAAAAGGAACTTTTCACCTAGACAAAAAGCCATACCTCAATCAGATTTGGTTCCACGCACTTCAGCAGAATGAATTTGATTTCTTGTTATTTTTTCCCTGTGATGTCTCCCAAACAGCTAATACGCTTGCTTAAACCAGACAGGTTCACCTTCAGATTGAATTTTGTCTACTTAACATGTTCACAGAGGAACAGAGTGCCAAGATTAATTCCTTTGGCTTCATTTGCTACCCTGTACTCCTATAATGAGTGAGCTCTCACTATGGTTTTTCAAATTAGTGTGTTTTAGCAATGCTGTCCAAGTGTAGATTGTTAGTTCAATTAATTGCTTTTGGAAGAGTTTTATGAATACTTCAGATCAACTAAGAACCACAAGTCTTTTGAAAAGGAACATAATGTTACATGAAAAAATTGATGTGCAGAATACGCAAATTACTTAATCTATTTGCACTTTTCGGTTTAGCGTTTTTACTTTTTTTTTTGGTGGGTTTTTTTCCTATTTACAACATGACATAAGAAATGTAACAGTAAACTCTGGTAGAACTAATTCAAAGACATTTTATTGTGTATGTTCTGAGGGAGATGAAGCCAGAGAATTAGCTGAAGTTCTACTGGATTGTAGTGAGTTCTACTTTCTTCTGCAGCTTGTGAATTTAGATTACTTCAATAAATGCGAACTGAGAAAGTTTACTCATTTCTATATGGTCTCGTTTTTCTGAAATGGTAGAAGTCTCTGACTTTTGCCCAAGTAACAGCATTTGATACAAACTGCCTCCCAGGGCACCAGATTTCAAACTCATGCAGAGCTGAAGGTAACTATCCAAACACTAAGCTTCAAATTTTATCAGCTATGGATGAAAAACAAGGTATACAGGAGAAGAAGAATGTTCTGGTTTGAGTCAAAACAGAACCATGAAAGCAGAACAGTAAATTACCCAGCCCTCCATAAAAAGAAATTTCAGTTCAGCCCAAGCATGGAATCAAGCTCTCAGTCCTTCAGTCCACTCTCTTCCTTGAACCGTTCTTGCTGATAAGTTTTTACGCATCTTGAACTCTCCCATTATCTGTCTCTACTCCCACTCATGGTGATCCTGCCATGCTATGTTAACTCCAGTATAACATCACTATCTGGATCATATTTAGCTGGATGAAATCGGTCTGTCTAAATCCTCCTGTTAAAACTGGAGGTGGAAGATTGCACACTGACAGCCTGATTTACCTTCAGCCCCTGCAGAGCCCAGGGTGGGAATGAGGGGAATACTGAGAACGACAATGTGCTAACAAACTGTATTAGATACCCTGGAGAGACCTCAACTGTGAGCAGATACTCCTGCATCTCATTACAGAATAATTCCAGTACTGCCTCTGCAGCATCTGGTTCTGGCATTGTTGGAGACATTATATAGGTGTAAATGTTGTGCTGATATTCACTAGAAGAGGAACTCTTATATCAGTCAGATACTGCAAGAAGACAAAAGTTGAAAACATCAACTGTCATGTGTTAGTAAGAGTACCGACTGTCTAGTTATTCGCGTGCTTTTTTTAAGATTATGAACTTTTTACTGTAGGTATCATCACAGAATCACAGAATCACCTAGGTTGGAAGGGACCTTTTGAGATCATCTAGTCCAACCAANCCAACCCCCGCCTCTCTACACCCTCCTTTCAGGTAGTTGTAGAGAGCAATAAGGTCTCCCCTCAGTCTCCTCTTCCTCAGACTGAACAACCCCAGCTCCCTCAGCCTCTCCTCATAAGACTTGTGCTCCAGACCCCTCACCAGCTTTGTTGCCCTTCTCTGGACCTGCTCCAGCACTACATCTCTCACTACATACCACATGCTGATCTCAGTGCCTTAAAAATTGTAAGAGGAAGGATCTTTGGCTTTTTGGTATCTTTGAGCTGTCACTGAATCCTGCCATGACCCCGCCAGCCTCACAGATGCCAGGAAATAGGCTTGAGTACAATAACCTGCCACACTCTTGTACGTGACAGAAAGCCTATCCCAAGACCATGTGAATTAAGCAGGTGTCCACAACCAATGGGTGTGAGTTCAGTCCTTCTCATTTCTTCATTAAATATCTTTTTTCTGTTTGGTCCTGAACAGATTCTTGGTGTTCGATTTCTGGGAATTTTGGCAATGCCAATACTACTTGCTCTGCCAGTCCCTGCCTTGCAGTCCATCCACTTGAGAGGTGGAGGGAGAAGAGGCTGCCAGTAAAGACTGAGGCAAATGCTGCTAATACTACTGCAATAATACTGGTACTGCCAATTCACTGCTTTTCACACTTTTTTCAAGCAAATAAAAATCTGAATGTACATCTTCTAGCTAGGAATATAAAATACTTTCTAAACACTAAGCAATCTGTGTATTGATCATATAATGAAGCTTCAACACATTCAGTCTTAATTCCAACTACTAGAGGTCAATGGTAGAAGTATGATACCTATTTCACAGGAGATACCTGGGCAACAATCCACCAACCCACCAAAAGTTATAGCTTTTGCTGTTTCTCACCAGATGAGTCAGTGGCAGAAGCAGAAACACATCCTGAAGTCATGAAAGCTACCTTTTTTTGTTCCATACCCTAGATCTCATCACTCTCATTCTTTCCTCTCCTTATCCAGTTCCTGTTCACATGTTAAACAGCATCTGCAAATGTGAAGTGGCGGGGAAGAAAAGGAAGATACCTACACATAGCTACCAAAACAGTAGGATATGAGCACGTCCCAGGGCACTAAAGTTGAGTAAGCCTTTGATGAATTAAAAGATGCAATATTAATAATATATAAATACAGAGAAAGTACCAAGAAAGCTTGGAGCATACACTGGATAGCAGATTCTGCTGAGCCTGGCCTCTTCAAAGTACTCTCAAAGGTCTCCAGAATATATTCAACAGTATATTTAACTCTTCAAAACTCAGGTTAGCACATATTTCCTTAACAAATAAATGATGATAAGTGGGTCCCCATAATTCAAACATATGGCTGCTGTGGCACATGTTAGGATTTCGCTACATTATCAAAAATACATAAGCAGTATTAAGATTTGGGCATTAAGGAGTTTCTCATTGATCTTCTGGAACATAAAGAATATCAAACAATATGATGAAGTTGAATTTGTCAATCAAGAATTATAAGAACTGACAATATATTGTCACTAAAAGATAGCAGATTTTTTAAAATACAGAATCATGGAATAGTTTGGATTGGACAAAACCTTTAAGGGCCCATCTATGTCCAACCTCCCTAATGAGCAGGCACATTTTTAACTAGAAGAGATTGCTCTGAGCTTCATCCAACCTGACCTTGAATGTTTCCAGAGACAGAACATCTAGGACTTGTCTGGGCAACCTGTGCCAGTTTTTCACCACCCTCACTGTAAAAAACTACATAATTAGCCCTCGCCCTGTTGCAACAAGCCTTTCTTGGCCTTGTTGAACCTCGTGATGTTCACACAGGACTACTTCTCAAACTTGTCCACGTCCCTCTGGATGGCATCTTAGTACTCAGGTGTGCCAACTGCACCACTCAGATTGATGTCATCTGCAAACTTGTTGAGGGTGCACTCAATCTCACTGTGTCATTGATGAAGATATTAAACAGTACTGGTCCAAATACAGGACCCTGAGGGACACCATTTATTACCGATCTCCATCTGGACTTTGAGCCATTGACTGCTGCCGTCTGGATGCAACCATCCAACCAAGTCTTCATCCAATGAACAATCCACCCATCAAATCCATGTCTCTCCATTTTAGAGAGGAGGATGTTGTGAGCTCTGTGTCAAAGGCCTTACAGAAGTCCAGATAGATGACATTCATAGCTCTTCCCTTATCCACTGATGTAGTCACTCCATCATAGAAGACCACGAGGTTGGTCAGGCAGGACTTGCCCTCGATGAAGCGAAGCTGGCTGTTTCAAATCACCAACTTGTCCCCCCTTAAGCCTCCTATACCTTAGCATAGATTCAGGAGGATCTGTAACATGATCTTTGCAGGAAATGAGGTGAGACTGATGGGTCAGCAATTCCCAGGGTCCTCCTTTCTACTCTTTTTAAAAGCGGGTGCTATGTTTCCCTTTTTCCAGTCACCAGGTACTTCACCTGATTGCCATGATTTTCAAACATCATGAAGGGTGGCTTGGCAACTATATCAGCCCATTCCCTCAGGGCTCTGAGATGCATCTCTTTGGGTCCAATAGTCTTCTGTATGTTCAGGTTCCTCAGGTGGTCACAAACCTGATCTTCTCTTACAGTGGGAGGCAATTTGTTCCCCCAGTCCCTGCCTTTCAGTCCATCCACTCAAGAGGTGTGGGAAGAAAAGTTGCCAGTGAAGACTGAGGCAAACAAGTTTTTGAGTACCTCAGAATTCTCCTTGTCTGTTGTTACCAGTCTGCTACTCTTCAGCAGGAGTACACTTTCTTTGACCTTCCTTTTCTGGTTGACACATCTTTAGAAGCCCTTATCACTATTCTTTGCATCCGTTGCAACAAAACTGCAATACCTGACATTTTTTTCAGCTGTGCTCATCTTAAGTATAAGACAAAATACGTGTCCTGAAGGAAATTACCACAGACTTTCAGGTTTCAGCTGGTTTAGTTACCTTCTTGACAAAAATAAAATAAAATATTCCTTATGAATCTTTTCAAAGGTACAGCTAACCCCGACCTCTGCATTCAGTTTCAAGTAGTAAAGACCAAGGTTTACCCAGCCATGGCCAACTGATGTGCTGTTGGCTTGTAATCAGGCACTAAAAAGAACAGATGGCTTAACCAAATTTAATTTGATATTTTATTTATCCTTATGCTGCCCTTTTATCAGACAAATATTAAACATTTATATGATGTTTATATATAAACATCAATCCTGAGATGCAAAATAAATGATTGAAGTAGGATTCTGGGTCATTACTTTTTTCTGACATAGTCTGGGATAGAAAGAGCAAAGATTGCAATTAGAAATTATAGTATTCAGTAATGATTGCCAACTCAGTAGTATTGCTGTGTCAGTGATTGGCAAAAAAATCCCCATACAACAAAATCCCCTATCATCTCCAACTGCATGCAAAAGCAAAGAATTTCTTAAAAGTAAACTCATACATTGAAATCTGGCAGTCTTCTATTTCCAAGATGCTTCTCAGTGCTCAACAGGGAATGATGACATCTGCAATGTGTTTGATTACTTCTTGTGATCATTTATTCATGGCAAGACCTGGGCTTGATCTCCACATTATTGTCTTAGCAGTGTTCATGGGATCAGGCCATTTAATCTGATACTGTAGATCTCATCATTGTAAAACTAAAACTTCTGACAATTTTGCAGTTGTTTTGGCACTCTGTCAGAATAACTCCTGCTGTCATCCTTCTTAGGAGACTTGACTCTAAGCAAGATTGTTGCAGGCAAGAACCTACAGAGTGAAAAATTAGATCATTAATTGTAAAGTGAGTTCAAACCCTGTCATAAGAAATTAGGTGCAGAGTCTGATGCCACATTCATTCTTAAAATGATCATTGACAATCCAAATTTCTACACCTTGTAACTATGTCTTTTAATATGAGTTTAATATATATTCATTTTCTAATAATTTTTCACATATTATGTCATATGCATATATATAGATTTCTGCAAAAGAGCAGACATGGGGGTCAAACAACATCTTCAGGATTATCTGTGTCTGAACCTTTAATTTGTCTGGTCATCTAAGGATAACAGAAGACAGAACTGAGCTCACAAATTCCATCCTTTTATATTTATACACTGATTCATTTAGAAGCTCCCTGTCGAAAACATCAGTTACCTCAGGACACAGCAGCAACAGACAATTAACATTAATGCCAAGAATCTGTTAATGAAAACTAAACAGATGCAAGTGCAGTCATGCAAACACACTATTGTTTCATAGACAGTTTAGGCACAGCATAAAAGGTAAAGATAAGAATGCTTTTGTATCACTACATTTCATCTAATCTTCCTGCCCTACATGTAATGCCCACAGTGGTGCTTAAGTTAAAAGATATGTACCTCTGGTCTTTACATGATGAAATTAGAGAGCATGCAAGGATCAGAGTACATGGAGTATATATACAACTCCACTGCAACTACACCCTCAGTTTTGCAGACACCTGGACTACTTACAACTTTCATTGAAGTGGCTAAGCAAAGAACACGTTCAGTGTTTTTCTTCTCTNAAAAAAAAAAAAAAGATAATTGGTACATCCCAGCTGTGTTTTCCATTCCTTTGTAAGAGTCAGCCTCATATTATTCAGGAAGAGGGACAATGCAGTGTGATTAAGACCAGTCACACTGCAACACCACCTCATAGACATCTACCGTTACATAAAGTAACAATAAGTACTATAAAGTTTGTTATCTAGCAACCAGACTATTTTAAAAAATAATAATCAAAAGTCACATACAACAGAAAAGGACAAAGTAAATTAAGTTTACTTTCTCATGTCAAGAGTTAATCCAGGTCAAGTAGCAAGATTCTTTATCCAGCTCCCCTTGAGACTTCCATCCGTTTTCACAGCTGTGGAGTAAAACACACATTACAAATAGTATGCAAATAAAACAAGGCCAAGTGAATAATCTATCAGTTGATCACCAGGTATTTCTGGTGTATAATTGATAAAAAGCAGGATAAAACAGGCTATAAAAGTAGCATAGAAGAACTGAAAAACTGATTTTTTTCCTTTAGAAAAAATGTGGGCTCTCTGGGTTCTCATAGGTGCTGCAGCTGTTTCTGCTCACCTGCAGGATCTTGCCTTTGACGGGTAAGAACAGACACCAGGTTTTATATTTGCACAACTTCTTTTGCATGAGCAAAAGCCTCTCAATTGACTTACCTGTTTCAAATCCAATCTTTTTCTCCCCTTTCAGGCAGAAGGTGTTTCGTGTGATTCCACAGAATGATGAGCAGGTGGAAATCCTCAATTCCCTTGCCAGCAACATAGAGGTAAAGAACTTGGGGAAGGGGCTATATTGCATTTGAAAAGAACATATCTCCTTTTATTCAACTAACATATATCTTAAAAAAAAAAAAAGAAATGAAACTGAATTAAAGACCTAGTCTTGATTCCATTCAAGTCAGCTAGAGTACTTCTTCAGAAAGAACCAGACAAGGTGATAAAGTTAGAGCTATACATACATTTTAATTCCTTCCTAGAAGGTCTGGCTAATCCAGTCTGAACATCAAAATGCCCCCCAGAATTTCTTAATAGAATAGATTAATCTGAAATACTCTATTCAACGGTGGGCTTTCAAGAATGTGTTAGATAAAAAAATTGAAATTCCAATTACCTGAACTTTTACCATTACAGGCAAAATATTTCACACATGTAAATAATCTAAAAATTAATACACCCAACAAATTGAACTTTTCTTTGGCCTTGCGTCTCTCATGTCATCTTTTCTTTAAAGCTTCCGTTCTCTCCAGCCACGCTGCATGTTTCTTACTGACCTTGATGTAGATATATGATGACACAATGACATGAGAAAAAACAATAAAGACAGAAAATGTGTTTTCAATATCTCTCGTCAGCTTTGATGTTGTAAAATAGCTGATGGTGAAAAAGACACCATAATCTGTAGGATGAAAGGATGGTATTTTTAACGAAGTACAGATGTGGAGAACTATCATTAACAGCCAGTATAGCATGCTCAGTGTTCCTTAGAAGAATATACTATTTGAATGGTGCTGCCACAGTGCTTGCTTTTAAATGTTTAGTACAAAGAGGTTGTTCCTTTTCTTTTCAGCAAAGAAAATATCCCTGGATTCCCATTGTTTTACAAAGCAATCAGTCAGGAATGATGTAGTAGTATATCCTGGACTAGTCATCTCACTTGAAGACATACAGTTCATGAATATGCCCATGAGCCCCAATTTCCTTTACATTCACAAGATGAAAGGCTGAAAAGGCATTAGATTGGCAAACCAGCTTTGCTTTCACTGGCCTTTAATAGGGCGCTAAAGCCAGAGGTCTGGAGGATGACTTCAGCAAAAACAAGTACTAATAGCACTGTCTTTTGTCCACCCTGAACTAAACATCTTCCAAAGGCACAGGTTCCTACAACAACTTTAGTGAACTTAGTTTTGAAAGTGCTCATACAGACAACAGTCCTTCCCAGCTCATTTATGTAAAGTATTCATGTGGCGTGCCCCTGCTATTGAGGCAGGAGTCCATTCCTATCTAATGCTTACAGGAAGAAACCTGCAATGAAATCTGTATAAGGAGTCAAAGAAGTTATAGTTATAATACTCACAAGTCTGTATGCACTCAGATGCTATGGAATACTTGCATTTGTGAAACTGTCACTGGTATCTCCAGAATTCTGCCATATAAATTGCAGGACCTAATAAAATCTTCTTAATGAATTTCGAGTTTAAATTGATACTTCTGGCAAGCAAGATCAGGTCAGTGTAAAAGGATAGGAATGAAACTTGGTATATTAATCACAATCACCATCACACATACACTCACCTAAAATCACAGCTACATGTACGTATTTATTTGTTTATGTATTCATTTGGCCTTCTTTCAGGTTGACTTTTGGCAGCCAGACTCTGTCACACTGGTAAGTCCAAAAATGGAAGTTGATTTCCGAGTTGAAGCTGACATCTCTTCTGAGGTTGAAGATTTTTTGAAAGAAAGTGGAATGGAATATAGGTAAGTTTCTTCTCACTACTGCATTTTTGAATAGGAGATTAATTAATGGGGAAGGCATGTTGGATCTTTTCATACTGGTCAAGTGATCTTCCTGTCACAAACTTCATCCCTCCTGTGGATGACTCTACCAGGTTCAGCTTTCCTATGGCAGTTCAAATGGATGGTAGCTGCTCTGAGTTAAAGGGGTGAGGTGAAATGTTGATAGAGGTAGGAGACGGGAAGCAAAGACTTACTACTAGAAAATCCCCAGAGGTGAAAGCTCCCTGCAGGGTGAATACAGAGAGGACAAGAAAGATTTCCCATTAAAGACAAAATACAGCAAAGGTCTAGAAAGAACTGGAAAGTACACCAGATGGGTTCTCGTGATAGTATCAGGGAACTGAAGACAGAAAATGGTGAGCCCCAAAGGTCACCATGAAGAGCTTTCTACTGGGTTCTCTAATGTGCAGAGCAATGGCTAGAGGGGCAAAAAAACCCCCAACTGGTGACAAAGAGAAGATAGTTGCCTGATGGAGGGCAGAGGAGAGGGGATAATAGATTCCCAGGACAGCCTTGGGGTTACTCAGGTCACACAGAAAATCCATGTCAAGGATTTCTCCAAAGAGCAAACTCTTAATTAGCTCACGTAGTTCATAAGTGTATTACACAGAAGTAAAAAAGCCCTGTGTTTCCATGATCGAATGCAACTGTAGCATAAATGGTGAATAGACCACACTGCCACATTACACATCCCTGAGAATGGAATCATTGCAGTGAGAAGCACTAATTGGAGGGGAAGGAGAAAAGAGCAGGATCAGGCAACTGCTTATGCTTTGGATCTTGGAGTCACTATGCAATCATTAATTGAGGATGAGAAGTTGATTTTGGGCTGGAGTGGAGTGGGACTGTCTGTCTTCATTGTTCCTTTAGCTCCACCTGAGCTTTGCAAATTGGCTCAACGCATCTTGATTATCAGGCCTCTTCAATGTGTAATGGATATTCTGTCAAGATTATGTACTCAGACACTGAAAGTCAGTGTTATTTGATCAAATCCTCATGACTTCATTTGCTGGGTGGAGAGGGTTTTTTCCCTCAGCCCCATCATTTTTGCCACCAGAACAAATTCCTTCATTGGACGCCACACAGCTCTTATTAAACATTACTTTTATGATCTCCTAAATCCAAGGATAATCCATTCCTAAATTTACTAGCCTTGTGTTAACCATGTCTGACTTGGATGCCGCTGCAGGAACAGAATCTAAAAACATTCTAGAAGAAAACATCTGCCAAAGCCCACAAACAGCACAGGAATCCAATTTTAGTGGAATTTCCTCTTTGGCAGAGGAGGAGTTACTCTATATGTGTTAGTTTTTGTTACAGTATTCATGAACTCCCTCAGGTCTATGCACAAATCTTTTGATTGCAAGAAAGGCCATAATGTCTGGAAAGCGTCCCTGACAAACTTGAGTAGAACGTCCTTGTGACAACCCGAGCTGTTACAATTTCTTTGAAGTGCAGCTGCAATGCCGTGACATCATGTCAATGTAGTCATTTGCATTGTTTGTTCTGAAGGCTGGTGGCGCCTTACAAAGTGGCCTCCTGCTTTTCAATCCAAGTCACAAATGATCAAGGACGATCATTTGTGGATGAACAAGATTTGTAAGAATGCTAATACAAGCACTGGAAAAACAAGACGACTTCTTTTTTGATAGCCAAGGTTGAAATACAAGCAAAAGGTCCTCAGGAGCATGCTCAAAAATGAGCTGTGCCTCTGTGTCAGCCCCAGGGAAAGATCCAGATGGGATACTGGGGTTTTCCTGCCATTGCTTGTCCTACTTTAATAACCTACCTCACATGCAGTGAAGTAGCTTCAAGGATGGATAATGCTACCTGCAACAGAGCTATCAAGCCACACCTAAACTTTTGAAGCTTGGTTTGATAAAGAATTTCATCAGGAAAACCTCTGTGTTGCTGCATAGGAGTGTTACATTGCTGCAGTCTAAGTGACCTCTAGTACCATAGGTTCAAGAGAGGGCCCTTTTCCTGTTGAGGCAAAGGCAATTGGCCAACATCAGGTCAGCTCAGAGCTCTTTTTCTATACACATTTTGTCTCAGCACTGCCATTCGTCCTAAAGCAAATAGTTGCTGCCCTGGAGGTTTGTTAGTATGGCAGTAAGTAGGCAGGTGCTAATTAGGAAGAAGCTATTGCTCCCTGATCACTCTAGCAGCAAGGTTGAGACAGGAAGTAGGTTGAAATTTGAACCTAACACGTTTTATTTGCAAACATGTAAATCAACCTCCTGCCCCATTTCACTTTACAGTCTGTGCAGCCTTAATTCTTGGAAGACCCCGAAATGTCTATCTTGTGCTTGCTTTCCTGCTACCAAATTGTATGTTTGTCTTCACGCTTTTCATGGTTCCTTATCGCAGAGTTCTGATTGATAACCTGCAGGCTGCAGTGGATGCCCAGTTTGACAGCAAAGCTCGTACCACCGGTCACAGCTATGAAAAGTACAACAACTGGGAAACGGTAAAATCTAGAAGTTTGCCACTTTATTAGATTGGTGCCTTAACCTCTGCTATGCTTCAGATATGCTTCCATTCTTCTTCCCTTTTCCTCTTCTGTTCCATCTATATGATAACTCCTCCAAATTCGCCTTCCTCTTCTCCTTTAGTGGTCATTACCAAGTTAATTTGTATAACTCATCCCCCTACACCAAAGTCCTCTAGTTCTGTTCCCACTGCTGCAAAGAAACTCTGGCAGAAATCCAGTGACCAGGCTGATGAGTTTCACTACCAGTTTGCTCTTTCCTTTTCACTTCTTCTCCCACCTCCTCTGCTAAAAAATTCTTGATTCCATTCCTTGTCCCAATTCTAATTCTTCTTCTTCCACCATAAGATCTCCCCTCCACCCTTCTTTTTTTCACAGCCATGTTCATGTTTTCTGACATGCGATCTTGACCATGTCACTCTTCACATCTTTGCATCACAGTCCTTATATTTAAAAGTATGATAATCTGCCTTTCATGTCTTTCCTTGCAAAGATCTTTCATTTTTGTGCCAGTCATTGCCCACTAAGCACCTGTTACATTTTCAAACAGGAAAACTTGTATTTCTTCTCCAACTGCTATCTGTAGATAGTGCACAGATCTAATCCATTTTCTTCCACTAGAACTCTCCTAAAAAAATTTCTTTTTACAAGGCTATTAAAAATTAAAAAGCAAAAGCTCCACTGGCTGCAAAGATTATTTGCACACAAAAAACCACCAACATCCGTAATGTCAACCATTATTTCTAATATTTTCTTGACAGTTTGTCTAAATCTGTCTGCTGCTTCTTGTCTTTTTCTTAGTTCATAGATAACTCTTTGGGCATGAAACACTCTTTCTGCGTGGATGTACATAGTGCTAGCATTCAAAGGGTTTTGCAATCCACCAGCCATACTCCAATCACACGTTTAAATAAATTCCTACTGAAAAAATCACTTCATACATACAGTTCTAGTACGAGTAGGAATGGATTCTTGGAAACCTACAAAAATTATTCAATATTATGTTGTTAAGTGCTCAGAAGGATTGTTCTGGCTTGAAACCTGTGAATTAATTATGCTAGACCTGAGGATAGATACATTTGTAAATTTAACCTCCTTATCAAACAGATAGCTGCTTGGACTGCTGATATCGCTGCTCAGAACCCAAACCTTGTCACTCGCAGTGTGATTGGGGAAACATACGAGGGGCGGCCAATGTACCTGCTTAAAGTAAGTGCTTTGAATTCTTTGTGCCAGACTTTTCCTCTGTTAACTTCCACAAGATTATGATGTCTGCTAAATACCAATGATGCTAAGACAGTAATATATGATTCTACGATTCTGTGATATGTTTTGCAGAAAATCTAAGACATTTTGTTCATTACTACTATTATTTTTTCAACTTCTAAAATTTTTTTTGAAGAAGAGACATAATGAAATAATAAAAGTTAGGACATACAAATTTAACCATGCTCCTGAGAGCCTTTTGAATAATCATCTACCTTTATATTTTCTCCATCTGTTGTTTGTAAACCCATTTAAGTCTAAAAGGATCTATAAATGTCAGTTTCTCTAGCAATAGGCAAAAAATTTGTTTGTATATTCATCATATATAGATTTTTGGCATAACTCTTATGAATAAGTAACATATGATTACTTAAATAAAGGTGAAAAGGGTAAAGATCACTTGCCCAGAATCACATGAGTGTTTACGATAATATATCATTCAAGCAAACAAGAACAACTCTCAGAGACATTACAAGAAAGAAATCAACAGCGCAGAATAATCAAATAATTGGGGTGGGGTAGAAAGCTTATCTACATTAATAAAAATAAAAATATTAAGAACCTATTGTTTTATCTTGAATATCACAGTCAGCTACAGCTGAGAGTACTCCATAGATTTCCATTTAATCAAGGAATGTTGTATTTGTATAGTTTGACTTTTAAGGTCAGCAAGCTGTGACTTGTTCTGCATATAAATTATTTTAAGATGTGGGGTTTGTTGTTGTTTTTTTCCTAGGTGGGAAAAAGTGGTTCAAATAAGAAGGCCATCTTCATGGATTGTGGTTTCCATGCAAGAGAGTGGATCTCCCCTGCTTTCTGCCAGTGGTTTGTGAAAGAAGTCAGTAAGCTTAACAATGAAAAAACACTTTACAAAACACAACCAAGTTCAAGAAGTGAGCAGCAAGAGCTGAGAAAGCCAGAGATTGCCTTTTCACCTCTAAATGCCTGTCTGCACAACCCTTCTCTCAGCTCAAATGGTTAGAGTGTAACTACTTGAACCAGTTCTTAATGGCTGGACTTTTAATCTTTCAGCAGCCTAAAACTATCTAAAAGCATGTGTAAGAGGTACTGACAATTACAAGGGTAATTTACACAGTCTATAAATTCCTTTCTGCACCTATAATCAGAGAAAGGTGAGAAACGAGCAAAGAGGTAACATTACAAACATAGTCATATTCTTCACGCAGGCATAAAGAGTAGGGAATAAGGAAATTCAAGGGCACATCAAAAGGCATCTAAATGCATGTCAGAAAATCCATCTTCCCACAACGTCACAGGTGCCATATTCCCTGCAACCAGCTTTACTCAGTAGGCAACAGAGAATTGAAACCTACCCTCAGCTAAGCAGAAAGTGCACTGAGGGGACGTACTCGAGAGAACCTTCCTAAACTCCACTCGAGAAGAGGGAAATGCATATGCAACCCTTTGAGCTGGCACTTCGTGTTTTACAGGATGGTTTCTAGAACACAAAACCATATTCAGGAAATTGCTACACAGGTAAAATTAGTTTCACCTCAGGCTGGGATACTTTAGGCCTGAATTAAACAATTTCATCTCCTTTGTCTTCTCCTTCTCACCACCAGTATAAAACAGGTGAGAGTTATCAAATGCTGCACAGTCTTCTCTACAGAGAAGAGGTATATTCCCCCTCAGTGGAGGGGAATCAACCAACTTAGCAGGACAACTCATATATAGAATCTCAATTTTTGTAAGAATTTCTGCTTGAAGATTAGCAGGGGGAGGGAAAGCAGGCAAACCCAGAAGCAGTAGCTGGGATTTAGAACCAAAGGAAAGTAAAGCCAAGGTACATGAGTGAGTCATGCTGGCAGAGGCACTGATGGCAAGTGTAATCTCAGTCCAATCAGACAGCCATGCGGTTTTGTGTAGGGAGCAGTGGAAATTGAAAGTGACATCTCAGTGGAGTCAATGGGAATGTGATTTCATTATCCCCTAATAACGCTGCAGACAGTATGTGCTACCATTTTTCTTTTAGCAATTCACGTCACTACAGCTGTCATTTTCACTGTCTGGTCACTTAATTAATGGCTGTATCTGACACCAGCAGCGGCTCTGCTCAGTGGATCCAAGTGTGGATAGGCAGAAGCACTTTAAAAGCTCAGTCCCCTGAGCGTATCAGTGGTTCACTTGGGATTGTTTCTAGACATGAAAGTTTAAAAAAGCACCAAAGAAAAACATGAGCAAGGTAGATTGCTAGATGTATCTCTGAAAAAAAAATACCCCAAGGATTTAAAAAAAAACAAAAAAAAAAAGGGAAAAAAAAATTCTAGTAATCTGAAATTACTTTTCTAGATTCTACAGTCAGCCTTCCCACTTGGTGGTCACAGGACAATAGGTGCCTTTCTCCATTGCATTGCTCCCTCTGTTGTCCTTTACGTCTCTGTAGAGTAAAGGAAACATGAGTGCAACATACTTCTTAGAGCAAATTTCCATGATCATTGCATGTTCTCTCTACACTGACATAAATGTGTGAACAAGCACACAAAGTGCCAGGCCACGAACAATCAGGATCCACAGGATTATGCCAGGAGTTCTTATATTTTTTATTCAATGTATGTGTCTGGAAAAGTGCAGGGCATAATCTTCCTTCCTGTGAACATACGCATCCACAGAATTATGCCTGGAAGCACGTAAGGATGTTCTTTGGAAATATTCTCTATAATTCTGGTTATCAATGAAATTTCTCTGCCCAACAGATATAAAAATATATAGGGGAATAATGATTTTTCCTTCTCACATAAATTAAGCACAAACCTTTACAGTGTCAGGTAGTAGGGAGAACTTTTCTCTGTCTGTAAACAAGAAGCTAGTAGATGGAAATCTCTTTCCAGTGATTTAATATCCTGCTCAAAATCAGTACTGCTTTATCATATAATTTATCTACCTGAATGAGATGGCTTTCTAACAGATGTGTGGTTTGAGTCAGTGTAAATCCTCTAACTATATGCAATATCACAGAGCTGCCCTCACTGCGATGGAGTGACCTGGATGACTTTGTTCTGGATTCATTAAATCCAGATCCAGGCCTTTTGATATCATTAAATCCAGACCCAGGCCTTTTGATACACACAGGAGATACAGATCTATGAATGCATTATCAGCTTTTTCTACTTTTCTCCAATTAGGCTGTCGAGACATATGGAAAAGATACTGTCATGACCACACTTCTTAACAGTTTGGACATCTATGTTTTGCCTGTTGTTAATATTGATGGCTATGTTTACACTTGGACCAATGTAAGTACATTCTTGTTTTTCAAGATGACTATTGTTGGAAAACCCAACTGTTAGAACTTTCTCTTAGTGTTGATCTATGCTTCATTGTTCTATTTCAGGACCGCATGTGGAGAAAGACACGCTCTAAAAATTCTGGTAGCCGCTGCATTGGTACAGATCCCAACAGGAATTTTAACGCTGGCTGGTGCAGTAAGTGTCTCCTAACAAAACCTGTAAGCAATCATACTGAAGTGCAATAGCCAAGATGCTTAATTATAGATTTTTCCCTACCTGTTGGTTGGTCCAGTTCAAGGTTGAGTGAAGACCACCAGTATAGTATTGCGGAGTAGCTTATGTTCAATTTTTGTGCAGTTTTGGACAAAAAGGACTTTGGTTGCTAGTATTATCAGTACACATATATACACATATACATATATATACACACAGACTTTACTATGAATTCAGAACAGAAACTGAGTTTGCTTGTGGTCGGTTTCACTTGGCAGACAGGTGTTTCTTTCAAGTGGTTTCCACTTTGTTGGCTCCTGGGAGTGTCCTAGAAACAGAGGAAAAATGCAAGGAGAGGATCGTTAAGTACTGAAGTAAATCAATAGCCCAAATCACTTAGATAATACAGGGCTTTACATCAATATTCATGTTTTTCCAACTATGCACACTCTACAGGGCACATTTATTTAATGCTATGTCATGTTGCCCAGAGTCTTAACTATGCAATAAAATATTTTCTCCTCTGATATGTATCAGTAGCATTTCCAAGGCTTATCTACAAAAGTGGTGTAACATGACTTTCCTAACAAACAGAGTTTTATTTCATTAAATGCTCATTAAATTCACCTTTCTTCCCAGCTCTTGGGGCCTCAAGAAGCCCCTGTGATGCCACTTACTGTGGCTCTGCACCTGAATCTGAAAAGGAGACCAAGGCTTTGGCTGATTTCATTCGTGAACATCTTTCTACAATCAAGGCATACGTGACAATTCACTCCTACTCCCAGCTGCTACTGTTTCCTTATTCGTATGCTTACAAATTACCATCAAATTACGAGGAACTGGTAAGTCTCTTTGTCATTTCTATATAATGAAAAGAATAAGTAAAAATCATCACTTGCTATTTAGGTCCATTTAACTTCAAGCAGTTTCTTTAGCATCTGGAAAGAATCTATACTGCCAGTATTTGAAAATACTTCAGGCTTTGATAGCAAGAACAAGGGAAACCATGACGGCTTGAAAACAGTTCAAGCAAAGGATAAACGCAATAGGCTTATTTAATTTCCACATACACCGTGAATTTGCCACAAGGTCAGGTTTGCCTTCCAGTCATGCTACATAGAAACCCACTGTGCTGTGCAGCACTGCTTCTTCCTGCCTTGAGGGATTGCTGTGTCTGTAGCCTTAATACATGACACAGAAATGTTGTGCCTTGTAAGTCACCCTAACACCTTGATAGATCATTAAATGACTGAACTGGTATCAGTAACAGCAGGTAAGGACCTCTGTTTACCACTTTTTAGGGAACCTTAGTTCTCACTAAGTAAAATGGTGAAATGCCTATTGATGGAGGTTCCGGACAAGGATGCTTTTTTTAAAATCAAAATTGTAATTAAAACCAGTTAGATACAAAATGAGTAAAACGTTTCATTTCTGAGGATTGGATTCAAACACACCTTTTCTTTGGAAGAGGAGAGGATGAATGTGGTGTTTTGAAGGACAATGCCTCTCCTATTCATCCTAGAGAAAGGCCATTTAAGTAAGATGGCAACAGTCTGGAATTTTATTGTTTTGTTGGTTTGGGTTTTTTTTTTTGTCCTTTAAAACAGAGAGAGGAGTTAAAACTATCACATGAGTATGAAAGTTGTAAACATTTTATAAGGCCAAAAATCATCAATCATGAATAATAAAGTTACTTCGGTTCTCTGGCATATTAGCAATTAGAAGCTGTCGGCAGGGAAAACACCACAGCAAAACAAAATAAACAAATCTTGATTCCCTCACTTTCCTGGATGCTGCCAAAAGTCCAAGGCAACAACACTGTGTGTTGCTCTGCTGTGCAGTTTTGACAGATTTACGAGTGCTCCCAAACAGATGTCAAATACAAACTGGGGCCAACAATGAAGTTTCTTGTAATAGTTTTTACAGTTTAAAAGAGAGGATGAAATTAAGATTTTGTTTTCTTAATTTATATTGCAGAAATTTTTAATTGTAATTATTCCAGGGAACTGTAGTAATTTTTTGTCTTCAGATTTTACAAAAGCTTCACATTTCACACATTGCAGTTCAGTCTAAAGTAATAAAAACAACACAAAACCCTTGAAGCTGCTTTGTTGTCAAGATCACAAGGTTCCCATGTGTTAAAGATTTGCATGACATTCTGCCCTATTTTTTGAATCAAGAGCAAATGTGATGAAACATAACTAAAAGTACAGCATGTTTCTCACAGTATTAAATGGAAAAAGTTTACATTGACAACTCATTATTAAAATAATCCCTAACAATAAGAAAGAACCTACGTGCTTTTCTAGGTTTTCAAATTCTTTTACTCAATTTTAGTACTCAATTCTTTTACAAATTTTATGTTAGCAATGTTCTATTTTAATACACAGTAAAATTTAATGCATCTCCCATACTAAAGTTCTACAGTTTTTATCAATAAAAACTCCCCATTCCATGGAGGACAATTCTGCTATTTCTGTTCAGCATAAAATAAAAAAAAAAAAGCTCAGGAATGCAGGCTATATATTGCTCTTCAACCATTTGATTTCACTTTGTAAGTTTTTCCAGCATCACTTTATCCTATATTTTAAATAGGGCACACTGATCCCAGAGGGAGTTCCATTATTTCCCACTACAAAGCAACCACAAATCTCACCACCATGACAAGGTGACCCCTTATGAGTGTTTTTCACTTCTTTAATTAAGGAACAATATTTTGTCTATTGGTGATCCCAACAAAAAGACAGCAGGATCCCAGAGGTGTTCAACTTGTGCAGTATCTGATTTTAACAAGGGAAGATTTCTTGCCAAAAATCCTTCTTTTCTAGAATGGGATCAGAGTGTCAGTCACTCAACATTGCCTGTAGTTGGGATAATTAAATTCACCTAATTTGCTCCAGTGTCAGTGGATTAAATAGAAAGACTGCCTTCAACAGGCTCCGGGTCAGGTTCGAAAGTGTAGCTTTTCAGTTTACTTCAAATAACTAAAACACATTCATTTAAGCTGTGACTAAAGAAAATTTAAGATTTTCAGTCAAAAACTGTACTTGCTTGAAATGAGACAGCTACCAAAAGAGGTATTGTTTTATATGCCAATTGTTGTGTTTCACGTCCAAAAGTTCTGTCTAGGTTTAGAATTTAGAGAAATGCTGAAGAATGAGAATCTCAGCTTTCAACAGAAATAGTTTGGGAAATAAAAGGATCATAAATCACTTTGCAAATGAAGAAGCAAAATATATAGTGCC
This sequence comes from Thinocorus orbignyianus, assembly GCA_013400375.1. Lineage (NCBI taxonomy): Eukaryota > Metazoa > Chordata > Aves > Ciconiiformes > Thinocoridae > Thinocorus > Thinocorus orbignyianus. The sequence goes on along the minus strand of VXBW01008316.1, from coordinate 273,746 downwards.
ATTATCTTACCTTAGATGTTATTTTTACCCTGACAGATATAATAAATTAAAGGAAATATAGTTGCAATTTCTTAATCTCTTTCAGCGAGGAACTGGACATGTGCTTAAACAAAACCTCACATGTCTACTTATCATTAACAACATTTTCGTCTGTTGTATTTAATTACAGATAGCATAATACCATGGGTCTTATGCTGCATTCCAGTGTCTGAAATATAGAAGGGCACAAAAATTGAGTAATTTGAGATCAAAGACACTAAGTCTGCAGAAGAGAAAGATCTAGAGAGTGCTTGCATCTTACTTCCCTGCAAGCATGTCCTTGGGGGTCAAAAGACTTTTTCTGTTTACAGCCCCCAGAAACCAAAAATAAGGCATAAAGGCATAAAGGCATAAAACTGTTCTGGTTTTGGTTGCTCAGGTAGAAAAGGGCACTCTGAGAAACCCAGAGATCCTTTGTGCTCCATTGCATTACTACAGTTACATGTTACTGTAATTTACTTTGAGTTGGAGATTAGAATTATCCCTCAACCACCCCCAGCTCTGGGGTGCAAAACATGATGAAAGTCACGTATGTCCCTTCCTTCCCACAACTTCCTACTGTTCTCCTTAGAAGGAGGAGGAGCACTGAGGATCTTAACCCCACAGCTCACAAGGATTTTCCCAAAAGCTTTTCTCTCTTTGTTCAGGGTTGTTGCTTTGTTTCCCCCTCCTTCCCCCACTCCTGGGGTGCTGCACAAAACTTTCACTGTTTTTCCAAACACTTCTTGAACAACAAAAATAAAAATATCCAAGACAGGAAAATCTAGGTCAGGAATTTCTCAGAAGTTACACAATATTCTTATGATGACACCCTGAAAGAAATATGTACTCCTTTTGGTGAATCACATTTTGCCTGTTTCATAATCCTCTTGACTTATTCTTTACTATACCCTGGAGTGTTACCCTGCACGCAGAGTACACACACAAATCTATCTCCAACAGAGAACAGAAGCATTAACTTTTCACAATTAAAAAACATCCTTGGCAAGACAAGTATCTCTCCCCACCCCAAAAAGATTGTCTTCATTTTACTATTCACATTTTTGTCCTCTTTCAATAAAGAATTCTGTATTTAATCTCACTTTTCTTAAACAGCTCAGCCCATATTTTTTTAATTAGTTTGTATTTTGGCCTTAGTTTCCTAGTAGGCTACCTTATGCTTTCCTCGTTTTCAGCATACAGATCTACTTTATCAGTTCTTGTTTGTATTTGAATTGGCTCTGAACTATGATTTGATAGAGCAGAGGAATGTGCATTATGCCCTTCCTTCCTTTCCAGTTTCTATTCCATCTCTCAGTCAAACAACAAATTCAGTGCCAAAAAGATGTTTGCAGCCAGCTCACACTCATTGACAGATTAATGTACATGTATTATTAGAGTTTGGCAGGCTGCAGAATAATATATTAATTTACAACCCAAGGTAATATCCTAGACACAAGATTTTAGTTTGTGTTACTTGAAGGCATACTGGCCACAAGAGCTATTGATTAAAATCACCAAAATTCACCTTCCATGTTGGGTTGGCCTAGTGTTTCATTTGTTCTTGAGTGCTTAAAATAGATGCAGTAGAAGTAAAGATGTTTCCAGTGTCTGTGCAGCCTGCAGGAAGAGTGAATTTCAAATATATTGCATGACTTTGTGAATATCAGTCCTATTACTTAAGCTGGGAGCAAAGTCTTTTCACTTCCGACTTTATTCCTGAATGTGTTTAAGAAATATGAAGACCTAAGGGTAAGAATTTTTTAACAGCAAAAAATCCTATCATCTAAGAGACTTGGACATAGCAATGAGGAATTGCAACCCATGTTGTTGTTATATCTGCGCTATTGCAAAATTCTGTGATTGTACTACTTGTTACAAGTAAATTTGGGTAAAGTCAACTGGGAAGCACAACAAACAGGGAAACAGGCAGAAAAGGAGTATGGCAATTAGCTCTACAACTCCTACACCAAGTTTGCCGCAACAGGTATCGCACAACAGAACTGTTCTGCACTGACAGTCTTACAATTGTGAAAAGGATGCTTTTAGTAGCAGTATCTTCCAGATGAAGCTCATGCATGACTCTGGCTGAAAGACAAGAGCTCCAACAGGTGCAGGGCACATTCACCTTAATTCAGTCACACAGGAAACTCTTTCACCAGGGATCAATGTCTTAAACGCTCTGTGAAACTGCCACAGAGAAACAGGCTTGCAAAGAAAAAAGAAGCATCATACCGAGGTCCTCCACTTGGCTGGATTCCCTGGACTCTTGGGGGGACACGCTTAACTATGAGCAACAACAGAACAGTGAACTAAATTACACAGCAGTCATGGGTGCTTCTGAGGGGAGTCTGTTTTTATTGGCAAAACAGGAAGCCTCAGAAGTTTAGCTTCATTTGGCAAAAGCTAACTTTGCAAATAACCACGTTTTCAGACTTTCATTACAATGGAAATTGAGGGTCACTTAAGTAGCACATGAGACTGAGGCGAAGTCAAAATACAGTTTTCAGCCTCAGGCAAATCAGTTTGCAGCCCAGTGAGAGAACAGAGCTAGAGGTCCAGTTAATCAGGGAAAAGGCTTCTCCAGATCACTTTCAGGGTGAGGGTGAAGGGAGTTGTCCACATGCAGCAGTTGCATAATCAATGTCCCTGAAGTGTTCCTAAGCAGCAGCAGTGTGCTGGCAAACCTAGCCTGATAATACAACAGTGAAATGAGGGAAATGCTCCCAAAAAAATTACCTATTAACACACAGAATATGCTCAGCCTGATAATTTATCTTGTTAGTTCAAAAGTCCAGATGTGGTGAGGAAGAGCCAGTAACATATCTTTCATTAAAAGCTGATAACTGAAAAAAATAAAGTTTAAGTTCGTGAATTATGGAAGATAATGGCTACTGAAAACACAACTTTGCTGTCTCGCTAGCCCATGCACTCTACACAAGCAAATATTAGTAATTGCTGTGTAAACACAGATGGGTGCTCAGCACAGGGAGTAATACCTTCTGCTGAAACCACCAGCTCCGGGAGTTCAGATGCAAGTTAGAAGCTGAAAAGCCATTTCTGCTCCCAGTTACAAGGAGTGTAATTTGGAGTTATTTCTAGGACTTCAGGGCACCAGTTGTTTCTCTGCTGCTATAATTCTAAGCAAAATTTTCCTTGCAAGAGAGGGATTTTTAACAGTAAAAGAAAAATACAAAAACAAAAAAACCCACCCACAAACAAAAATCACAACAATAAAACAACCAACAAACAAATAAACCACAACAATTCAGTTAAGCCAGTTACACAAACAGATCTAGAAGATCACTGCACAGCAAAGACTATCTTTAAAGGTCAAAAACATAGTGATGTTTCTCCTTGCATGTGTATTCTAAATAATACACAGGCTTGAAAATCCAAACCACTTTTCAAAGCTAAATATTTCTTTCCCTTTTGGAAAATGCTGGGCTTTACTTATATAACTCTGTATAAACCTCCGTGTTATTTTCTTTTAATGGATGTTTTTGAGTAATTGTGTTATATAAAAAAAAATACAAAACAAAAAAAGAGAACAAAAATTCCTCCTATTTTGTATTTATACTCACAAGTATTTACTTCATTTGTATTATCGTGCTTGTTTATATTATATTATTATAAAGAGGTGACTTCAGTTCCTATCAAGTAGATAGATTTATAGTCCAAAACCTAAAGGTTAAAAAAAATTATCAAGAAAGCAAATGGTAGAGAGTCAATTAAAGTAAAAAAATCAGATACCAAAATTTCTGTTAAAGTTTAATTTCATGATCATGTCAGAAATCCTCAGCCATGTTTTTCACTTAGAGAGGGTCATTTAAAATACCACCTCAATCTCCTGCCTGGAGAGCTTGAGGAAGCTGTTTATTTGGATTCCAGGCTCCTAACAGCTGGAAAGCTCCACTGCTCTTTCTACAAATCTCTCTTTTTACAACTTCCTGGCCAATAATAAAAAATCCCTCAGATAAAGAGATTTCCTGACTTACTTTTTCTGGTATCTGTTCTGGTGTGATTTAAAGCCATCATTTGGCAGCTGAATGAAAGGAATGCCCCATTCTTCCCAAAGAGCAGCTCTGCTGTTCTATTGTCCCTAGGTAGTTTCCCTGTAGTTTACAAGAGAGAGGAAATACTAGTTATCAAGAGGTCCATACTTATTATCTGCCTATTTTTACAAATTTAATTTCCACTTTCCATATATTTAAAAAGAGGAAAAATCAGTTTCCATTTAATAACTCATTTACTATTGCGAGATGATTTTGCTTAATCTCAGATGCTGATTAAATGTATATATTACAAACAAAAGATGACTGAAGAAAACAAGGTATCACTAGCAGATAGTCTCCAACCTCTACAATTCCCTCAGCATGTGTTAAATATTACTACAGAGTTTAGAAAAATCAGCTTGTTAAGGGATTAAAAAAACCCCAACAAAACAAACAAAAAAAAAACCCAAAACAAACAAACAAACAAAAAAATCTCAACACTAGGGAGAGCTCAGCTCCCTCAATTGCTCTGAATCCAAGATTGTGAAAGGCAAAGCAATAACATTCTTCCTGCAACTGCTTGTGTTTGGACAATAGAGAAGCCAGAAACCAAACCCCACATTCAAGTATAGCCAATGTTATACGTGGAAGGACAAGCTTCAAGCTTCAAATAGTCTTTGGTCTGCCACCTTTAAATATTCTTAATGTGCCAAATGACCACAAATTCCTACAGCAAACTCCCATCATACTAGGACGCTCAAAATCCAACATTTTGGAATGGGGAAACACTTGCAGTTCTGCAATAAAGTAGGCTGCCAGTGCTAATGAAAACATATTTTGATGCTGTGTTGTAGAACCTGGGAAAGCTCTCTCACTTAACTAAGATTTTCTAAACATGTTGTCCAATACACCATTTTGAGTAATTCACAGGAACACTTGAAGCATAAGGATGAATAGAGAACACTTTACAATATATCTTCCACTGGGAAGTAAGCCAGAGTATAACCTACAGAAGAAGGGGCTAGAGGAAATTCCTGGAATAGTAAGCCATTCAGCTGAAAGCTATAAAGATATGGCAACCCATCACTTATTCTTATACCAAACATCTGCTTTCAAAAATAATTCATATTTATCATCTGTTAAGTAATAGTTTTCATGTTTTATTACCAACATGCTGTATAATGAAGAACTGGAAAAGGACACGTTCCAAAGAAAAGTCTGTAATTTTCCTTACTGCAAACATACAAAGCTTCATAGTACTATTGATGGGCCTGATCCAACTCTCACTGAAATCAGTGGGAGTTGAGCGAGTCCCTCTGTGCACAGGAAATGAATTGAAATTAATGAGACTACATATGGTTCCAAGGTAATTTATGCCTTTTTCTGGCTGTTAATATTTATAAGACCTTAATCTGCTTCCACTTGCATCAGTGCTCAGCTCCACTGACTAAGCTGACTGTACTCAAAATTTATAGCTGCATGAATAGAAGGAGAAGAAATACTATTGTATGTTTGCAATTTACTGTACCAAATTATTGTTATTCTCAAAGATTCTCATATCTCTAAATGAGATTCTTTAGTTTTAATCTTGTACAAGTTTTTTCAAAGTATAAAAAAATCCTGTTACCTATTGTCACCTTATCTATCTACACTATAGTGGACTATACAGCAGGCTGTACATCAATAGAACAATACACAGACTGGACTATACGCCACCAAAGCTTGGAGATTGAGCTCTTTACTGATAAGCTCTTTTCACAGCAACAGACAAGCTCTGCCTTGTCAGCTACTGACATCTATTCATTCTGAGAGGTGAACAGCAGTTTTAAAATAATAACTTCTCAAGCGGGACTTTTCAGTGTATTCAACAATGTATTTTCTTAGATTCAGTCAGAAAATCTGCACTTATTCTTCTTTTCCTACAGAATACCATTGCTCGTGAGGCATCCAAACAGCTGACCAGTTTGTATAATACCAAGTACACATATGGCCCAGGAGCTACAACTATCTGTGAGTACTAGCCTAAATACAGTCACCATCTATATTAAGAGCTACTAAGACTATCAAATGTAGTTTTCTAGTGATTCTCATTCTTCTTCCAGTTTAGTTTGTTTACATTTGCTTGCATGCATCAGCTGAAATAAAGCTCACAAACAGCTTAAATCACACAAGTTTTTCCATGAGTAGGAAAAATTAATCAATTCACCGAATATTCCTTCCCCTTCCACCACCCCCCCCCATCCCCCCGCCCTTTTTCTGCATTTCTGGCTACGTGACCTGACTGCAAAATATATCACATTTCAACGTGTAGCTACACCTTCCCAGTTAAGCTTTATTTATTTATTTATTTTTTATCAACAGATCCTGCTGCAGGGGGCTCTGATGACTGGTCTTATGATCAAGGCATCAAGTACTCATTCACTTTTGAGCTCCGAGACACTGGTAGATATGGTTTCGTTCTCCCTGAATCTCAGATAAAGCCAACCTGTGAAGAGACCCTACTTGCTGTTAAATATATTGCCAATTATGTCCTTGACCACTTGTATTAGAATGGAGTTCTAAAAACGATTAAAGAAGTTTATATTCAAAGATGCCTTCCTTTTTTTCTTCCCTAGCAATAGGCTTTTTATTTCTCTTTACTTAACGTTCCTAGTCATTTCCTTAATCCACCATAGATCAATAAAACTACAAGTTTGTCAAGAGAAATTATATCTTTTATTAAGGCAACTGATACAGTCAGGGGGGTCCAAAAAGAAATACCACAAGAAGCTTAATAAACTTAAGGTTGATTAATGGTCAAAACTATCTTAATTTAATCCAGAGCAGATGGCAGAGCATTAGAACTTGTACAGCCTGAATGCTAAATGGAACAAAAACAGTGAGGCAATTAATAGAAACGCACTTTCATCCAACCATTCATTACTTTAACGGCAAGAGTAGCAAGGAAAAGTTCACATCACATACTTCTAAAATAGCAGCTGTGATATGCTCTTGTGAACTTTCTCCAAACTCACCCTGGATCTGCCCCATCACTGAAAACTAGTTTGGATCCAGGGTCACTGCTGACCCGATCTGAACTTGGTGCTGAAGTCCGTAATTAGAATTAGTTTTAAAGACCAAGACTTGATACAAAATCTGCTATAAACTACTCTGCATATAAGGCCCTCTCACTCACTACAGTAGCATTTTACAAAATATTCTGAGAATCCCATTACTTCCTGGGGCCCCACATGGTCCTACTGTCATGAGCGGAAGGATCATAAACAGCCATAAAGATGAAATCTGGTGATAAATGATAACTGTTTCTTTCATGAGAAGCTGCAAAGAATTATCCCCTCCCAATCAATTTTCTGTACAGGTAATGTGGGTCTGATCAGGTCAGAGTGATTGAGAGTGATAAATAGCCACTCTGGAGAACTTCCTCACGCAGCTGCAGAAAATGTGTTTGGCATTTATTAATGCTGTTTAGAGCTTGGCTAATATGAGACACACTCTGCAAAAAGATGGGGAAAAACCTTATGTCAACACAGAACCTGGCTGATTTCCCTGCCATTGCTGGAGTTCTGAACAGAGACTTCCATTGCCTGCTGGTGCTCCTGGAATTAGCGCAGGTCTCCAGCTGATGTACTCAAAACAGTCCATGAAATGCACCTTATGGAGAAAACAGTTCTCCTAAGAAAATCACCACATTCAGACTTGTCAAAAACCTAAGCATTCTCCTTTTTTGCCTCCTCTCTGTGCAGAGAAATAGAAAGGCAAGGTCCAATCAAAATGACACTTCCATTTACATTTGTAAGAAAAAGCAAGGAACACATCAACTAGCTCGCTCCAAGGAGCCCAGCAGCACTCAAATTACACCAATCCTCACACACAACTGACCCATCTGGTTTGGATCACTGGTGAAACTGAACCCATGTGCGAAAGTAGCATGTACCAGTAAAAAAGACATGTCATTCTGTTTTGCAACAGAAGTCGGAGGAAGGATAATCAACATTACTAAAAATAGCACAGGATACAAGCAGAACATACTGGCCACAGCCAAACATGTCAAAGTGCAGGGAAAAAAAAATTCTCAGAATATAAAACATTTTGGCTAATTTTAACTAAGTATTAACTGGACAAAAGGAAACATTGCACCCATTTTTAAAATGTGAACTGCTGACCTGTGAGCCTCACCTCTGTGCCTGCAAAGGTTAAGGAACAGATCCTCCTAGAAGCCATGCTAAGGCACATGGAGGACAGGGAGGTGATTCGAGAGCCAGCATGGCTTCACCGAGGGCAAGTCCTGCCTGACCAACCTCATGGCCATCTATGATGGAGTGACTATATCAGTGGACAAGGGATATAGTCTACCTGGACTCCCATAAAGCCTTTGACAGTCCCCCACAACATCCTTCTCTCTAAACTGGAGAGATATGGATTTTATGGGTAGGCTGTGTGGTGGACGAAGAACTGGTTGGATGGGCGCATCCAGAGGGTAGTGGTGCTAGAAATTAAACCTATGCTTACAGCTCAGCCTGTTCTGAACTCTGCTTCGCTGACATATGGTCCCAATATGCTTCCTGTCACTTTGAATTTTTCCAAGGACAGATGTGGGCTGTGCAATGAAGCAGGTTGCCTCTGTCTCCCCACTGCACTCAGAACAGCTGCAGTACAGCTGCATAGTCTTTTACCACTAGAGGAGAGGAAACAGACGAATGCTGCTTTCGAGAATAGGATTGCACCCCTACCCTTTACAGGGAGGATGCTAGGCTACTTGCAGTAAACTTTGCAACCACAGAGAAATAGAGAATTCACTATAAAAAAAGAAAATGAATATGTACAGCTTAGTCAAGAAATACAGAAATATTGCAAAACATGTAAAACTTAGTCTTCAAATCTTTTTTTAAAAAAACACTGCAGTTTCTTGGCAAAGACTGAAGTTTTTCCTTCTTGCATGTAAGAGAAGATCTAAGATGCTTAACTCTGAATTTCTTGAAGGAAAGTATGAATCATATTGCTTTAATATAAAATCAACTCCCAATTTCCTGGCTTCATGGGGAAAAAAAATAAAATATTCATGTTTCTCTTTAATACATTGATAAACTAAGCCATAAGAACCAGCATAAAGACTGTAATGAAAGAAAGAAAAAAAAGAAAAAGAAACAGAAAAAAAGGGAAACAGTTCAGGAGTAATGGCTGTCATCCCTGCAGATCCCTGTACTGCTGCTGACATGAGAGAGTGAGGCCATGGGGCACAGCTCTGTGTCACAACGATCAATCAGTTCATGTCCAGAAGCGCTACAGCTCAGAGCATCTCTGTTTCTACCAGATTTAGGCCATAATCTAATCAATCTGCCGCAAAAATCAAGAGATGCTAGTAAACTCTAAAAATTACAAACAGAACTCAAACGACAAATATGCTGTGATGCAGCAATGAGATCACTGTTGACGTGTGTGCTGCACCATCACTCATCAGCACGGTCTCTTCTCTGCCATGGTAAACGTGCAATATTCTCAGATAATGAAACTGTAAATGTAGTGCTAGATGCAAAAATCTTGCCTTACACCGGTATTTTCATGTTCCTGTTCATAAAGACAATAACCTCACATATGTTAATTTTTAGAAGTTCAGTGGTTCAACTCAGTAGAAATATTCTAATGTCAAGTTTTATAGTTCATTTAAATTCAGAAGCTGAGCATCTTTTCTCTTAAAAAAATATCCTTCGTATATGACAACAGATACTCTGCTCACCCACTCTCTCCTAGGTAATGCCACCAAGGTCTGTGAATTCAGTCTTCATCTACCCTGGAGCAAATGAAAGGAAAAGCAGACCCTTCTTATGGTATATTCAGATAATGAGTTCGGGCCTATTGAAATCAAGAGTTACTTCACTCAAAAACTAAACTCTGAATACAGTAAAAAATTTGGCTGAAGTTTTTTTATGTTGTTTTTCACACAGCTTCTATTAATTCTTCAATGATTTTTTTAAATGTGCCCAGAAATTGAATGAATAAAGGGTTCAAAAGGGAATGTTCATTTTGTACAGACTTTCAGAAATCCAATCTTTTTCAGAAATCCATTTTTCTCCACAAATGGAAATGCTGTTCATGACCTGAAGGCTTTCATTAAGGATCATAAATAGAACATTTCGATTCAAGTGGAACTAGAATTCCTAACGACACAATGATACGTTCCCTCTTTTGATATGTATCATTGAATCCCATCTGAAAAGCAACAATATAATCCTTATAAATGTGGGATACCTTTCCTCTGCCTATAAGGAAGGTTGAATAGAAAATGATGCTTTATTTCTAGCTTTTGTCACCGCTATTCCTTTGCAGTTTCAGTCTCCCACATCTCTACTACAAGTTATACTTTAGCTGACAGCATTAGTTGCAACAACATATTCAGCAATAAAAAACTGTTTAGAAAGAATTATTTTAAAAGATTTTTATTACAAAATGAATTTGTATCATATGCTTTCTAAATCAGAAAATCCATTACATCTAAGAACTTAGAAAAGTTAAAGAAACAGTAACACTCGTTCACGTATATTAAAATTATTTGTTTTCTAATAGAGAATGAATCAATCAGAACAGACTCAGTCTCACACCAATTTTAGTTCAATTACCTTTAGGGGAAAAGACATGATCAAATACAGTATCAACATTGTCTGTGGGGACTGCTGATGGACACCATGTATTTATTCAGGATTCTGGACCTCTTTTAATGTTTTGTGAACTTTGCCTTGGTGACGAATTTGTGTCTAGAATCCAAATTACTGGATTAGCACAAATCAGTTGGAACCTTACCCCACTTTTCACATCCTGCCACCCTTCTGTACTCTTCTGAAGCAAGGTCTCTTTCTCTGCCGAACTCTGTAGACAAGTAATATTTGTTGGCCCGCATGGTCATGGATTTTGAGAGAAACACTGTCCTGCAATTTATGTGGGACACTTACCCTAAGGGATTTTGAATCTCTTTTGCCAAAAATCTATGGTTACTTTTTGTGACACTGTTTTGTTCACCTTCCCAGACTCACTTTGAGATAAAACTCAGGAGCCAATACTTCTCCAACATGAGCTTTCAAGAGCTCTCCTGGCATGTTAGCAAGCTTTGTGTTTAGTTTATGGTGAAATAAGTTAAAGTTCATTAAAGCACATTCAATACTATGAACACAGATCTCACTGAACTCAACTGCAGATAAAACTAAGCTCCTAACAGGACTGCATTCTATAAAACAATTCATCAAAAAGCCCACCATAACTCAAGGGTGTGTGTGTGAGATCTGAGTAACTTACAAATTCTGTGGAGTTTCCCTCTGGCAAGCTCAGACAACAACAAAGACCTTCCTATAGTTGCATATGATCGAAGGTTGCTGCTTGAAGACTATTTTGAGCTAATATGTAGATTTCAAAGAGGAAATTCAGCTGGGAATTCAAAAGCAGAAGCAAAAGCACTTTGGGACTTTCCCAAATTTAATGGGAAAATGTCCTTTCTAGTTCCTGGAAGAACATTTCTCCTCTTACTGGAGTAAATTCAGAGGGGAAAAACAAACCTAAAAAAGCCAAACCACAACCCAGTCCTTTGCCAGCATGCACTACCATGATTACTACAAGACAGAACCTTTCAGTTCTGCAGTGCTTAGTGTTACAAGGCACACTGCAGCTCAGCAACCTTCAGGCACTTCTAACTGTGCTGTTCCAGGGTACATTAGATAACTGTTTTATCTACCACTAGTCACTTTTGCTTCAAGCAGAATCTTGATATGAAAGACTTATTTCAAGAAACTGAGGCACTGCATTAGCGGTGTGGTGAACTGAGATGCTTTCAGAACACATCGTTCCTAAAGAACGTATCAACTAAGCTGACTGTGAGGACTCACAGAGCACACTCATCATGAGGCAAGACACAGCTTCTCATGACATCTTGTGGCAGTGTGACAAGCCAACAAGGGATTTGTTTTCACAAGAAGTCACTTAAGATATTTCAAAACAGTGACATCACAGAAAACCACACATGAAGCACACAGCACCAACTTCTAATCAAATGAAGCTGAACAGACTAGCAACACTTTAAGTCAGAATAATTCCCCATAAAAGCATTTAAAGACACAAAGTAAAACAATGGTCTTATTATTCGATAAAGTAATACAATAAAGTCAGAAAACTGAAATAAGTTCAGTTTGAAGTAATTCAAAATGCATGTGAGCTACAAATCTAAAGTATGTATTATTAATACTTAATATATTCTTACCTGTTCTAACTAGAAAAATCAGAATCTCCTTTTCAAACTGTGGCTTGCTGGGAGAGATTGGCATGAAAAAGAAAAAGCTTCATTGTCCAGAAACTTTATTACAAGCTGACTCAATTAGGCTAATCTACGCTTATATTTATGTTGCATGTAACTGAAGAAGTATCAAAACAGCAAATTTTATTTCCCATTTGTTTTCAGATTTTCTGAGGAAAAAAAAAGTCTTTAAATTATACCTGAAATAACTCGTGTTTCAATACTGTCCTAATTGAAAAACATCAGTCCTAGAAGAATCAATGGACCACCCTGAAAAGGGAATCAAAGATAGCTTTAATAATAAAAAAAAATTAAACCCAACAGAATTACTTAAGATACAGTCTTATTTTCCAAAACATACTCATCCTCAAGGCACTCAAGAAAGATGATTTCCCAGTTATTAACTGAGTAATGCCTAATTCACGCTATTTTTTGATGAAAGGTATTTAACTTTCTCTCTATGCAACTTGGCGTCTAAAACCCTGACAGTCCCTCACACAGCTTCTGGAACAGCAGTAGATTTTACTGTCAGGGCAGAAGGAACTGGCTTTGTCTAGACTTTATTGGAGGAAAACAAAACACAAGTAGGTTTTAAGTAGTCAGAGGCCAGCACTGGAGAACAAAGAGAAAGCTTCTGGGAGGAAAATCCAACTTGAACTGCTGCTCCTACTGAACAGTCAAGAAAGGGTTTTCAAAAGCGAACTTCTGCTGTAGCACCTTCAAGGCAATAAGATTCTACATGAGAAATAACTCATATTTGGCCTTCAAATGTGAAGAAAGAAAAAAAAAGAAAAAAAAGAAGTTAAAAACTACATTTCCTTTAGGTCATGCACTCTTAGATTACAGGCTTTTGCCAAATTCAGCCACAGCAGAAAAGTGCAATGAACCACTAAGACCATCCATTCTGCAGAGGGATTCATTTGAAAAGCCATTCCATGCAATCCTGTTCCCATTGAGAAGCACCCTCCGGAAATCCAGGTGAAGGTGGCTCTTGGGAAGGGAAGGAAATGAAAGAGGAAAGGTTTAAGTATAGTCTTTAATCAGCTGTTGCCTGCCTGTAAAATGGTACAGCAGTGCCATCAGAATCATGGAAAACTTAAGCAAATAAGTATTCAACTGCGTTGGAAAGTATTATTAATATCAAGCAAGTAACGTCAGTCCCACACAGACAGGAATCATGTCACTAGATCCCTACTTTGTTATTAAGATATTTATAAGTATTTTGTAAAAATTGTCAAAAGATCTGATCTACAACCTACGAGTATTGCACATGTGAGATAGTACGATATGCCGCAGGCTGCATGGAACAGCTTTCAGCAACCATCTTCGCCGTGTCAGAATACAAAAGCACACCAGAGGGAGCCATCTGGCATTTCACTTGTGCTGCTCTTCAAGTGTTTGAAACTCACATTTCATGGCTCTACTAAAGGGAAAAGAAATATTATCTGATTCAAATCTAAACATAATAACTAGTCAGCATAGCAAAGAAGAGTTTAGCTACCTATTTGCCTTTTATTTTTTCCTTTTTAATTCTGTACAGAATCCTAATAGATATTCAAATAACCATGTAGAAGCTAAAATAATCTTAGAGAATGTCACCTCACTGAAGCAAATACGTCTTTGTCTTCAGAAGCAGGTTGGGAAGCAGAGTGGTAGGAAGATAATCTTAATAAACTGTGAAACCCATACACAAGAATGGATGTCTCCTGCTTTTGGAAAGCAGTTTCTGAAGTCTGCAAACTTTCTTCTTCATACACTGTATCTTTATGGATTCTCTAGATCATTTGTGCAGAAATTAGAATGGAACATAGCAGATTCTGCTCAATTCTCATCTACAATGTGCTATAGAAACTGAAGTGTGAAGCATTAAGAAAGTAGGACCTGCCAAAGACCCCCCTGCGCCAAGCTTAGTGTAAATTATAGATGTAGGTGATAAAGGAAGACTTTTGTGACCTGTTTTTCTTCCAAATTCTGTTTTCTAGAACTGACCATGACTACCTGTGTCTATAACAGGACACTATACCAGGATCTTCAGATGCCTGAAGTGCATAGTCCTAACTTCGAGAGCACAGCCCTTACGGACTGCACAAGGCCCTGGAATAAGATCATGCCGATCTGTTAACTTAAACTTCAAAGGTGTTTCCTTGCGCAGCACTGATGGCTGTCTCTGGAGGTGAAGAAAGAAGTGAAGATCCCTTAATTTTCATAGTTCAGTCAGTTTAAGGTCTAAAAACGAGCGAAGGAGCTTTATGCTAGAAGTCTTTTACCTCAGTGTTCAACCATGAATGAATTCTTAAAAACTGAGTAGGTGACCAAAAAAATAATCCATCCCTTTCCTTTACAATAGCTTCTCATCTAGTTTGGATAGAGCAGGTATTTTTGAGAAAGGAGGCAGGCCAATTTTCAGTTTGCACCATTACTGAAACCCTGGGATATAAACACCACCAACCTTGAATAACCTTCCTCTGTCTCCACAGGAGAAAAAAAAGAGACAAAGCAGTAACGGAGATACCGCCCACCAGCTCACAAGCTGGGACTCAACACTGACTTTATCCAGATAAGGGCAGGGACGCCTCCTCACCTGAGCCGTGAGGAACATCTACACCTTCTAGTTATTCCAAAAAGGAGAGCAGAAGAATTGTGTGCATTATTACAGAGTATCTGAATATATCTAAACCCTTGTGCAAAAGATTATTTGGATAGGAACAGGCAGGAAACATATGAAAGCAGACAATTAATAAATTAGGCCATTGCTTCCCAAACTTGATAGACATTCTGAAGCCCAGGATGCTTCTCTCTACAGTCTTCACCAATTTTTTGGTACTTCACCTGTAGTCATATCAGGTCTTATACTTACCTGAAAGTACCAAATATACTCAGTCAGGAACCAAAATCCTAGAGACTGCAAAGGAAAACGTCCATTCCAGTTCTTCTTCCTTTATGTTGCAGCATAAGGAACAATTTACGCTTTGGAAACTCAAATGGCCAACAGTTTATTAGATGTGCAGTCCTTGTGGATTGTCTTCCTTTGACTAATGTTATCTTTATAACACTATAGATGAAAGCCTTTGTACAAACCTCATGAATTTTAGTCTAGTTCTTCATCGATTTTTACCTTCACAAGCAGCCAAATCTGACAAGAAACGGAAGATGAGGTCCTGGATATTTATAATACTTTAAAATATTTAAATACTTTAATCATTTTGTCTTTCAGAATCATCTGTGCAGAAAGAACACATTAACACCAATGGTGGCTGCACTGGCATCAACTTGAGCAGGAACTTTTCTGCTAAGACAAATTCCATATCATACGGCAATTATATAAAGACCACCTTGAGCCTAGCCTGCAGGGGTACACTGGCAACAGCCATTGTTATTTTGTAAGATATACAAATGAAGGCCTTTAATGCTCCAATTTACACTCCACTGATTTAAACTGTAATACAAAGACTCAAATGCTGGGAATGCAAACCTCATTTGCAGCTACTGTGCCAAAGAGAGGCAGGTAATTCAACCCACCTGAGTCTCTCCTCTCTAAGGACCTCTCACTGCCTTCATGTGTAACAGCCTCTCTTCCACGGAGGGCATCTCTAAGCTTCCACTCATATTCTCAGCTACTGTATTTCTTTATGGATACAAGTCCATAAAAGTATCAAATTACGATGAACAAGTATTTAGAAAAGCTAATATAGTTTAAATTTCTATGGAAGTGTATATAATCACAATGAATGTCAAAAGAAACCAAAGGAGTTCCTATGCTTCCAAGAGAACCTAATTACAAGGAATTGGCACGTAAAAAAGTTAAAGCAGCCCCCCAGTGAAGCTTTAAAGACTTAATTCAGTTACTTTTGTTAAGCACCAACTTCAGCAGAGTCACATCCAATTTCAATTATGGAAGGAAAAAAATTAAATCATGTTCAAGCAATTTCCTCTATATGCACTTCTAAGATATTAGGACTTTGCATATCATATGCTTTTAAATCCTAATTGATTGAAACCTCCCTCAAAACAGAAAAATCTCACCCTAAACCAAAATCTTTCCATACATGTTCCACGTATGCAGCAATGACAGTGACATCTATGGCTGGTTTTGAGGGAAAAGCTTATTATCCCCTGCATTCCATTTGAGAATGACTGTCTTGCAACACTTAAAAAATAATTTTAAACCTCATTTTTATAAAGAAAGGCACCTTTAAAACTATTTGTTACACACCAACAACTTTCACATTCACTTCAACATCAGTGAACAATTTAATTTGTGTTCTGTAATCCAAGAAGTACCAGAATGAAGAACATTAACCAAACATCTTTCAGCACTCAGTTAAAAACTGAACAAGACTGAGAAGTCCAGTCAAGAGGAAGCAATGTTCACTCTCTCCATTGCAAAAGACACTAGAATAAAGGATGCGGACAAGAGTCTGAATATAGCTCCTTTTTCCACTGATTTTGTTTAAAAAAAAACTCAAAAAACAAACAACAAACCCCAGTCTACTTTAATGTTGTAGCTTTATTTGGAAGTGACTTAGCGTTTTGGTAACACAATTTTTTATACAAAATTGATACAACGAAAAATAAACTTCAGATGTTTCCTAGAGCAGATTACAGGCTGTAAACTCATACCTAAATATACCAGATATAAAAAGGTAACTTTTTTCAGAGCCTTTTTTGCAGACTAGCACCAAGTGATCCTGAAAAATCTACTTTTACTCTGCATGCCAAAAAAAATAAAAATAAAAAAAAAGAAGCCCACCAAAACCTTGCCTCCTAAGCAAGTAGAGACTCACTGCAGTTGTTCATAAAGCAAAATGTCTCATTATACTTTGTAGAAGAACACAAGGGTCTGTTCTCTGCTCTCTGCCAGGCTTGCTTCTCACTTCACTATTTTTGAGCTCAATAATCTGATTTGTTTTACTGTGGCCGCTCATGTAGGTATGCTGGGATCAGTGTCAGAATAAAAGGATGCTTCCCAGTAGTAGCCTCAGAAAATCTGTAACTTAAAGTCTTCCCTAGAAATTGGAAAATTTCCCTAGAAATTTCACTTCCTTTTTGAGCTCTTTGCCTTTTTCTTTCATCTCCAAAATACACACTAATACTCCTTCATCACTGCTCTCTACCCTGTGATATCAATGTAAACAAAACCCAGTGACTGAATAATCAAGTTTTGCCAGCGAAAAAAGCACCATTAAACCATTAAACCTTTGTTCCTTTTAGTAGAGTTACAGCAGCATTTAGAGACGAAAGTCTCACCCAGACTATTGCTTAAAACCTTGTTTCCAGGTCCTCTGTATTAATGTACTCCGCAATGCTTTGGATCTGGGTATTAAAACAGAAGAGCTATTGAACATAATGTGATCACAGAAACATGGATAGTAGTTTCTGTGAATTTCTAGCTACATAAATTGGTATGCAACAGACCTACTTTGTGCCTCGTGACCTTTACAATGCAGATTGAGTTCTCCCATGAGGCTGATGCGTCACTGGCATTGAACAGTTTTGCCATAGCCACCTCTTCCAGCATCATAGTCTTGCCGATACTCATCTCGGACCTTATGAAGGAAATAAAAAAGGGAAGCCCAGTAAAGACAAAGAAAAGCAACTTTTCAGAAACTGTTTACACCATTAGAATATAGTCAAACTGAGTTCACAATAGGTAAGTAGCCACAAAACAAAGACTGACAAAACAAAGTGCATCAATACAGAAGCCCAGAACACAGCATAAACTAACTTATTTTTAATAATGTTCATGGGGACTCTTCAACAGAGACAAAGTGGGGATGGCCAGCCTCATGCTTCAGCAGTAAAAGCATCTGCTACCTGCTCAACTTCAGGTAAGCTAAGAGCTGTCCTTTGTCTTCTTCACAGCCTTATATTTTCTGGGCTTATTTACAAGCATTGTTTGCCCAAGAAGCTTAGTTTCTGAAAGTACTTTTAGTGAAATATATGAAAAAGTTTTCTTAGCAGATAATATCACCATCGGTAAGATGTTTTACAGATCGATATACAGTGCTATCTCACACAACAACTCTTAAGTTGCTATTTCTGAAGTTGTTCCACGTGTGTTCATTCAAAAAGCAATTCATTTGGCAAAGTCACCAGTCCTTTAAAATCCCAGCCATATGACAACATACCTGGCCCCCTGATCTTCCACGACCATACTGTCTACCCTCTTTAAAACCTGCATCCCAGTCTGTCCTTATGATCCTATCATCAAGTCTGGTTCCGTTGATGTATCGCATTGCATTTTCAGCATCTCCTCTTGCATAATATCTTAGGAATAGGTTAGTGAAAAAAGCTATGCTTCTGTTTTCAACATGTGGAAAAAAAAACAGTATCACATTAGCTACAAAACCAAGTATTTGCTTGACATATGTTCCTGCTTGATTACTTCTAAAAGCAAAGGGAAGCTACGGGGGCAGAGAAATCTGCTGATAAAGCAGAGCATGTGCAGGAATTCAGGCATAGGAAAAACGGACCTATTGGATCAAGTTCTTTAATCACACTCACCCTCAAAAGCATAAAGCTCTATTAGTAAAGAAAGAACGAGAAGCCTCACACATGCTCTGATCACGCTGCAAACTTTCACCACTCCAGTGTGCTTGCTAGAACCCATAACATTGATCCCCAAAGAGACTTGCATGTAATGAAGTCAACACATGACAGAGATGCAAGATATCAACAGAAACTCTGAGAATATGCTTGTATGAAAAGAGACATCCCCTTACTCGAGCACTGAGAATATGCTTTTACAGCAGAGATCAGCTATCAAAAACGCATCGAGCTTAAACTATCAGAGTGAAAGAGGTGGGCTAATGCAAATGGCATGAAGTTCAACCAATACAAGTGCAGAGTCCTATAGCTGAGATGTGGCAACCCCAGGCACAAATACAGGCTGGGTAGAGAATGGCTGGAGGGCAGCCCCGAGGCGAAGGACTTGGGAGTGCTCATGGATGAGAAGCTCAACATGAGCCGGCAGTGCGCACTGGCAGCCCAGAAACCAACCCCATCCTGGGCTGCATCAAAAGAAGGGTGGCCAACAGGTCACGGGAGGTGATTCTCCCCCTCTACTCTGCGCTTGTGAGACCCCACCTGGAGT